>PVIU01014629.1:0-51204 GCA_004026605.1 Ondatra zibethicus
TTCTTTAAAGGACTCTATAATTTTCATAAAGCTACGTTTAAAGTCAATTTCTTCTACTTCATCTGGGATAGGTTGCTCGGGCTTTCCTGTTCCATAATCGCTGGATTCTGGTGTTATCATGTTGCTTTTCAGGTTGTTGGACGAATTCTTTGATTGGCGCCTGCCCATCTCTTCTGAGAGTTGCCCACTCTGCTCCGTTTGGCTCCGCTTGGCTCCCGGGGTCAGTGTCCAGATGAATCCACGGAAGCTGGTTGGGAGAGGTTCCCGGTCCCAAGGGCAGGCCTACTGAGGGTTGCCCGCTTTGCTTGGCTCGGCTCCGTGGGACAAAGGAGGCCCCCTAGCAGGGGACTCGCCCTTCCCCCAAGGCCTCAGCCCGGGTAGGCCGAGCTCAGGTGCAGCCGGGACCACGCAGATGAGAAGGGATGCCCGGGGGCGAGCAGGGTTGGGATAAGCAGCAAAGCCAGCAGAGGGGAGCCCCAAGTGGCCAGAAGGCCCTGGGGACGGGTTCTGGCCCACTCACCAGGGTCCAGATGACTTCACGGAAGCTGTTTGGGTGAGTTTCCCGGTCCCAAGGGCTGGCCTACTGAGGGTTGCCCTCTCCTCTCTGCTCGGCTCCGTGGGACAAAGCAAGAATTGACAAAATCTTTCTAATGAGAAACCAGGTTTTCAAATTTGGAGGAAAAATTAATATTTGTAATTAATGATGTTATCCAGTTAGATTAAGTCCACGTATAAAGCAATTGCTTTTTATTAAAAATTGATGAACTATGAAATTTCTGATGACAAAGAAAACAACATCTCTGAATCACTCTTTTATTCCACACATGTGACCTTAAGTTGGAATCATGTCAATGACTACAGTGGAATCCAATAGTGATAATAAAATGCCAAATGTAAAATATGTTTAATAAAATGATATTTCTGGAAATGAGTGTAAAATTCAGGGTAAAGCTCAGGTTTAGAATAGCTCTTCTAACTTCTCTGAAGTTCGTGGAGTTGCAGAGATTTCAGGTCTGGCTATGTCACTCTATTAGGGCTTTTTATTTGTAAATGTTTTAAAATAACAAATATCGAAACATGCCACATTTCAAAGTCATGGAATCATTCAAATCATGGCAAAAATATTGCACAACTTTATTTCCCAGTATTGACAAAACATTGAAAACTAATATAAAATTTTCAAAAAGAGCCCCCCATATCAATCTAGGAATTATTACAGAAGGTACTGAAAGCTCCACAGAGAATTTGGGGGCATTATATTCATCCCACTTACTTCACTCTGGCATCTGGCTTTTCTGATTTTTTTTGGGGGGAGGGGTTGGCCTGTCTTCTCTCTGTTAGTGGTAAAGGTAAAGACCCATGATCAACAATATTGACTCTGGCATTGTAAAGGAAAATGTTATTTGAAAGTGAGAGAAAGCAAGGGCCCATAGCATACATGACACATGCAGGTAAGAAGAGAGGAGGACTAACTGAGCAGATATCCACAGTGAGGTGTGGGGAAAGGAACAAGGCTGAGCAGACAAAGTGCTCTTGACACAAACCCCAGAATTCCATGCACCTATGCACCTATAACATACTTGGTACATGGACTGTCTCAGAATACAGTTCCTTAATGTACATACAATATTCATTACATAATTGACTGGGACCACTAGAATTATTCCCCACAATCTTCTCAGGTATGGGGTGCAGTGGTTTTTCTTGTTTATCCCTTAATTGAATCTTTTTCCATTTTCTTGCTGTACCAAGCCTCTAACAGCAGAATCACTAGATTCAGTAGAACCGAGGCAGCCACAAACACCCAGATGAGATTTTTAACTATGTGATGTTGGTTCTGTGAGGCTGGAGGTTCTGCATAAAGAGGTCAAAGAAATTAAGTCGCATCAAAATCTTCTCACACACACACACACAAAAAAATGGTTGTGCACCCAGTCCCCAATATCTTTGCGCCTATCTCTTAATCTGGAATTTTATTTGTCACCTAAATCTCATATAGTTTTGCTCTTTCAATGTTCTAATGATCAGTGATTCCACAGAGAATCAAAAAAAAATGCAATAGAGAGTTTAAGAGAGTTGAGCCATTCCTCGGAGACTCTCGAGGTTTGAATAATTCTAATTGTTCTATAAATAGATGTTATTCTAATGGCACCTCACCTTGCAGATCCTGCATGAACTTTCCCTGCTGCTTGTAAGTGTAGAGAAAATCCTGTTTCCCCAATTTCCCAATGTCAGAGGAGGCTTTACACACACATATTGATTTCAAGCTTTGTAGTATCCAACTCCCAGTAGAGTTCTCACTTGCCATTCTGAGTGGAGGTGAAGAACCGGTCCTTGGGTTCTGTCAGAAATGGATGGAGAGGTGAATATTTGACCTCTCAGTCTTTGAATATAACCTGCCATTTTTGTACCTCTAGCTGGACCTTACATACTTTCAGCTGGTTCTTACCCTATCATAGACCAGTTTTTGTGCCCTTGGGTTCTTGGATGTCTAACGAGATCATAGTTCAGTACCACCGAGGCATAACAAACTTTATCATTTAATGCAATGGGCTAATTCAGATTCTGAGGAATTCAGAATTGCTTGATTGATTCTGTGCACCCTTTGAACCACAAGCCTTTCACAAACAGCAGTTGCCATGAGACTGGATTCAGAGTTTTCAGGAAATTAATAGAAGCATGAAGGACTGGAATTCCCATTGGAGACTATTGTCATTAGGTTTTGCTAAATTTATACAAGCTAGACTTATCTAAAAGAGCCAATTTCAATTGAGAAAATGCCTTCATTATATTGGTCTGTGGCAAGTATATGGGGAAATTATCCTGATTGATTGATAATTGATGTGGGAGGGCCCAACTCATTGTGGATAGTTCTAACACTGGGCAGCTGGACTTTAAAGGTATAAGAAAATGTGCTGAACAAGACACTGGGGAGTAAGTCTGTAAGCAGTGTTCGTCTATGGCCTTTGCTTCAATTCTAGCCATGAGTGTCTACTTCTATTTCTCTTCATGATGCACTGTAAGCTAATAGATGGAATAAACTGATTCCTTTACAAGTTACTTTGGAACATGGTGTTATATCACAAAAATATAAACCTAACTAATACAAAGGCAATATCTTATCACTTCTTCAAATGTGTGCCCCCCTTAAATCCTTCTGCCTCTTCTAAATTACAGTGAGCCACGGAGGGCAGTACTTGCATCAGCGGATGCTGATGGTTTTTCTGCTATGAGGGGTGAAAGCCTTTGGACTGAAAAGTATCCTTCTTTAGGGTTTCCTTAGTCTTATTGTAGGCTAGAGCCCTTCTTAGAGAAGATATCTGAGCAACCATATGCATTAAGAAAGCATGAGTCAAGGGTCCTTACCTGATACAAGTATGTCAATGGGATTACTTGATGTTGACCACACCTGGGTATTATTCCTAAAACAGCCATAGCATCTGAATGTCCCATTGTGGTTGGCAGTCACAGAGCCCAGAACAAAAAGAGCCTGGAATGACATCTTGGCATGTTGCTGTGAGTCCAGTGTCCATGAGAGGTATGTTTTCCTTCCTGAATCAGAATGAATCTGCCAAGTCCAGTGATGACATTGCATGGTTATTGACTCTCCTGAACTCACAGCAGGGCTGGGTCAGACAGACAGGCTTGGTCGATCATAGGCTCCTAGGATTCAAGTGTTAGTGTGTGACGTGAACTCAAGCTACCTACATTGTCCTGCAGGCTTGGGCTCTGAGCGAAGTTCCCCCTGGAGAGTAGAACACTTTCTGAGGGGAGAGCCTGTGCTGGAACCCCTTAGTGTCCACCCACCTGTTAGCACCAGGTCTAGGTTGTCACTGTGCTCTGACCAGCCAGCAGGGCTCATATAGTAACATGTATATATCCCTGAATAGTCTTTTGACATGCATTCCATGTGAAACTTAGCCTTGTTTCCCATTCTAGAGGGAGCTGTCTTTCCTAAGTAGAGTCATTGGCCAAGTAGTGTTGCAAATAATATAGTTTCTGAGTGATTATTTTTGGTCTAGGTGGCCAGGAATGAGAAGTCTCCACCAACAACATACCTTATAAATAAATGCTTAGATCTGGAAATTCTCGCTCTGAATTAACTAACCTTGAACCAGATGTAAAAGCAGCATATGTTTTTATCTCATTTCAGTAGTAATCCATGAAACCTCAGGTGTGTGTGTGTGTGTGTGTGTGTGTGTGTGTTTCATTTGATATACCCACAGATGTAATGAAAATATTCAGTTGCCATTGAAATAGAACATAAAATGTAACAATCTTTTTAATGGAGTAAAGAGCAGTCAAGGTACGGGAAGGGGGTTATTGGCAGGATGAATTGCATTGTTGGTTGTTTTTAATCTAATGGCTCTTTACTTTTTGGTGGCCTTGCCAACAAGTTCCCAAATAAATCTACACAGAGAATCATTATTCCTTAAAAATGCCAATGCTTAGCTTGCCTTCTTTCTAGCCAGCTTTTTAAACTTAAATTTTCCCATCTATCTTTTGCCTTTGGGCTTTTTCCTTTTCTTCTGCAATCTTTTTGAGACAGGGTTTTGCTGTAGTTTTAGAGCCTGTCCTGGAACTAGCTCTTGTAGACCAGGCTGGTCTCAAACTCACAGAGATCTGCCTGCCTCTGCCTCCCAAGTGCTGGCATTAAAGGTGTGTGCCACCACTGCCCAGTTTACTTCTGTAATCTTCATTTCACTCTTACTCCATGGCTGTGTGGCTAGGTGACTGCACCTTCTTTACTTGTTCCTTCCTCCCTTCTCCCAGATTTCTTCTTCTTTTATTCTCTCTGCCTTCCAGCCTTGCCTATTTTTTCTCCTGCCTAGCTATTGGCCGTTCAGCTCTTTATTAGACCAATCAGGTGTTCCAGACCAAAGTATCACAGTTTCACAGAGTTAAACAAATGCAACATAAGAGAATGTAACACATCTTTGCTTCATCAAACAAATGTTCCACAGCATAAACAAATGTAACACATCTTAAAATAATTTCCCACAACAGATGGGAGGAGAGGCTAGAGCATAGAATGGACAGAGGGATAACTAGCTCTAAATGTATTTTAAAATGATCATAAGGAATATTTGTACTTTAAGATCCTCCTTGAATATATACATGGATATATGTTAAGAGTTTAGTTGGAGTTCCCTTACATTGGGTTGGATTATGGTCCCTTCCTGTCTTGAGTTTTCACTCCAGCTTTTCATATCTTACCAGAACAAAGGAACATTCTGTGCATGGGGATCATGGTGAGTCTTGGTAATGTTCTTAGTTGTGCTCCTGGGGTGGTATGACCATGTTCTGTAGAATCACAAGACAGGATATTGTCATTCTGAGGTCAGGTTCTTCCTGTCACAGGTTTGCCACATCATCTCTATTACCAGAAGGAACACTTCCTTTTTTTCCATAGTTCATGTGGCTTGGTTAATTACTCAGGAATATGTTTTTCTCTATTCCTCACAACTTTCCACTTGTCCTCTGTGTTTTCCAAGTCAGAGACCCAACATTCACATGTAAAGAAATTATATTTCACAGAAAGTAACAATCCAAGACCCCGAATGTGCATATCTTATGCCAGTGAAAATCAGCACAGTCGTTTAATACAAGACACATTATAATGCTGAGACTGGAGGCCATAAGCTCAAGGTGGCTATTTAGATTCAACTCAAATATTCCTTAGGGCAGCTCTCAGAACAGATGCTGCTCTTTCCTCTGTAAGCGCCAATGGTCTTCCACATCCACTACCATACTTTTTGATCCACTG
The DNA here is from genome assembly GCA_004026605.1 of Ondatra zibethicus. Taxonomy (NCBI): domain Eukaryota; kingdom Metazoa; phylum Chordata; class Mammalia; order Rodentia; family Cricetidae; genus Ondatra; species Ondatra zibethicus. The sequence goes on from PVIU01014629.1 coordinate 5,768, forward strand.
CTTCCAATGAACATCCTTTTCCAATTATGCATCATCATCATATTCTTTGTTGTTTCTCTTAGGCTGAACTTATTGTTTCCCTTGTCAAAACATTATTATTGCATTGAGACCACCTGGCTTACATCCTCCACCAAGGTCCTTAAATTAAGTCTTTTCTGCCACAAAAAGTGATGTGCTCATAGGTTATGTGCATGAGAATACATACAGTTTTGGCTCTATTATTCTGCTTGGGAGGGGATATTTCTATTCTTGCACCTGACCTGCAAAATGGGCTTCTATTATCTCAGGAATATAATATTAGCATCAAGCTCCTGGGACTCCTGTGAGCTGTGGCTGGTGCATTATGTGGAGGGAATAGATGTTTTCTTTCTATCCTGTCATTTCAGGAAAAATCCCCATAACATTGTGCCTTTAGTTATTATTTTTTCTGGAGCAAAGTTTACTGTCAGATGTTCTGTTTACTGGACCACAGGTCTTCAGGACATCATGCTACCCTGGTCTCCTCTGAGGCATTCAATAATGTTAATTAAATTTCAATGTTTATTTCCCAAGCTGTAATATAAACAGCTGTCCCATTGTACCATGTGGTTCCATGGGGTCTGGTCCCATGATATCTAGTGTTCAAAAAGTGGAAGGTGGCATCCCTGATGGAGAGGGTAGGTTAAGGCTACAAAGAAAATAGAATGGGGTGTGGGTCCAGCTAAATTGGGTCATCTCATTCAAGAATCTGGCTCAATCCTTAGAGTGACCTATTGCAGGGCATGCCAAGCCCCGAGTCTGGTGGGTCCTGATAGGCAGGAGGATCACTGAATTGTGAGGATGCATGAGGGTTTGTGGTCTAGTCATGCATCCATATGCCCTCTTGCCCAGGTCTGTGAGGGTTCTGGGCCACCCAGAGAACTCCTGTTTGCACCCAATACACCCTTTTCCCCACAGCAAAGCAGGGGCTGCCTTCAATGGAAAAGCTAGGAAGACCTTTCCTGTGGGCCTGGGCAACCCACTGTGAGGTTTGATGCCCCAAGTTCGCCACACTTGCCACCCTTGACGCTAAGGGATAAAGATGAAGAGCTGGATGAACAGTAAGCAAAGCCCAGAGCTTGTTCAGGAAATGGTCTTGGACTGGTACTAGGGACTAGAGGCAGCCTCCAAGGCAGGGCCATTGGTTACGAATTTCTCTTTAAGGTGCTATAACTGTTGCTGCTCCTGCTTAAAGTACAGTGGCAGTGGTGTGTGGTGGACACTGGTGGGTGTAGCAGCCAGCTGTGGGGCTTGGAGGAGCTCCCAAGAAGGGTTAAGCAGCCAGGAAGTCCAGGGCACTGCAGTGCTGCATCCAAGCAGAGTCTGTGTGGTGCTTCTACTGGGTGGTTTTGTGTGTCAACTTGACACAAGCTAGAGTCATTAGAGAAGAAGCAGCCTCAGCTGAAGAAATGCCTCCTTGAGTACCAGATCTAAGGCATTTTCTCATTTACTAATCAAGGGGGAAGGCTCATCCAGTAGAGGGTGGTGCCATCACCGGTCTGCTGGTCCTGGGTTCTGTAAGAAGATGGGCTGAGCAATTCATGGGAAGCAAGCCAGTAAGCAGCATCTTCTATGGCCTTTTGCTGCAAGGCCGGTACAGTTTGTGAAGGATATTGAGCAGGAGATTCAGGGTATCCCTCAGGTCATGAGCTTCTCTTACCATGAAGAGGATGCCACTGAAATTACCAATAGTCACTGATTGCTATAGTAATAATCTTACACTTTTCCCCCTTTTTTGTTTCCACATTGGAAACTATATTTTGTTTGGTTATCATATTCTCTTTACAGTGACATTTTAAGAGGCCCTTTCTTATTTTAATAATGTCTGTAGAATCATCTTCTTTTCTTTGCAATAATCTTAGGAATTGCTTATTTACAAATTTTCTTTTTTATTATTTTTATACTGTGGGAACTAAAACCACAGAAGCAAAAGCTTGGACTGGAAGCATAACTGAGTGAGTTCATTTTGGCCACTGTGTTTGTTCATTGTTGCCATACAAGTAGTTTACCTTGTGTGGTCTTTACAATGTGTAATTGGTACTGCCTGTGATTAGAAATCATAGGTTCAGTCTATTCCCTTTGTATGTCCAGGAAACACACAATTTCTCTGGCTTCTGTTTATACACATCTATAAGTTCATTTGTCTCTGTATCATTTGAAGCTTCACTGTATGTACTCTGATGTATGCTTCTATTTATATCCCTTTCCTCCATGTTCTCCCTTGTCCTGACAACATGATTTGTCTTGGTACAAACCATGTGTTCCTTAGTGTACATGAATCCTGAGCACCATGTTGCCTTCTTGTATGTACTTCAGGTGAGTATCGAATTGAATGCTAGTGATTTAGTGGAGATTTAATTCCTGATTAATACAGTCCTCTGTGTATAACTCTACCTCTTTAGTGCTTTCCTAACTAAATATTTATTCTTAGTTGTCAGATGTACTCTAATAACCATTTGCTTAGTCTCAAAGAGAAGTGTGTTGGTATATCATTGAGAAGTCAGGAGAATAGTCATATTCATGTTACAGAGTTATTACACCCAATGAAAGGCTCATCTAACAGCTTATTTCACCTCAGTGTGTGTGGCCATCAGAAGGAGGTGAAAACATATACTTATCTGCATATGACATTTGATCATTTAATTTCAAATATGTTTTCTTTATTCTTTTCATTTATACATATAAAAGTGCACATTTATTACCTTCACTTCAACTCACTTGATTCAACACTTTCTGAACCATGTCCAGCTAATCGTCCATCCAACTTCATGTTTTCTTTATCATTAGAATTTCTCTGCTTAATTTCAATCCAAAATTGGTTTGAGAATTTTTCTTTTAATCACCTTCTGCCTGGCCAACCATTTTTGTGACTTAAAGAAGTTGGTTTGGATAATCTATCTCTATAATAAATTAGATTACCTTTCTGTGACTCCATAACTTCTATTCCCAAGTCACGGTACAATCTTTGGAAAACATATTCTGTTTTTATATAACTTTATTTTTAAGTTATTTTATTTTTAACTCTTCTTTTTAGTCTCTCTCTCTCTCTCTCTCTCTCTCTCTCTCTCTCTCTCTCCGTGTGTGTGTGTGTGTGTGTGTTTGTGTGTGTGTGTGTGTGTGTGTGTGCATTTACGCCCATGGATAGAAGTGGTCACAGAATCCAGAAATATTGGAACCCCTTGAGCTGGAATTACAGGATGACTGAGTGATGATAACTTAACTGGGATCTTCTGGAAAAAAAAGTCAGTGTTATTACCATCAAGGCATCTTTCCAATCTCAGCAAACAGTTCTAAAAATCTGCACAGTCAATTTGGTATTTTGATTCTTACCTAGGTACTTAACTACAGCCCCATTGTCAGATTCAGCTCTCAACAGAGAAGGAACTGTATGATTCATGTGGCATCAGGTATTTTTAATATAACAGTTAAGTGGAAACTAAATAGAAGGAATAATTTCTTTGGTGTCTTATTTTCTAATTTCTGTACAACTGACCTCATTTTCTTGCATTCAGAAGGCAAGGAAAGATTTTCAGAATGTAAAATTGTATGTAAGATATATAATTAAGAGGATATATATCAGCAAAAATGAAAGTTTTTATATTTTCATAAATTTGTATAATTTGCACTTTATACATGACGACTACTTATGTCTAGTGCCAACTATATTATGTTTATATTCATATGTAACTATGTAATGTTATGATTATATGCATCTAGTAAAGACAATAAGCACCCTAACATGTAAAATAATAAGTACAGCAGGAAACAAAAAAAAATTAAATTATGTCTTAAGTCGGAAACTTTTATATTGAAATACAGGTGACAATGCCTCCAATTAATCAGGCAAACAAAAATCTAAATAAGAATAAACCTAATCTACATGTGTAGTAGAAAAAGACAAGATCTCCTGAGTAAATTGGGAGCATGGGAACCTTGGGAGAGGGTTAAAGGAGAGGGAACAGGCAGGGATGGGAGCAGAGAAAAATGTATTGCTCAATAAAAATCAACATAAAAACAAGGAAAAGGGAATAAATAGTTTTTTTCCAGAACATGGCTTCAGGAGAATTAATTGAAGACATTATGGAAACAGATGGCATAGAGAAGGAGCCACTTAATGCTTGCCTATTTCCTTAGCCATCAAGAAAATTCTTTTACATTTCTTCCTATAACAAATCTCAATCCACTCTTGGCCCTTGTTTTGACCTCTCTGCCTTCCCTCTTTACACAGGATTGTCTGTATATGAAAACTCGTCGTGTTCTTACTCTAATTTGTTTTCTTAGCTTCATTTTGAAGTTAAATAAGAGTAATTAAGAGAGAAACTTTTGTGTGGAGCCTAAGAACACCAAACACATAGGAGAAGGAGGAAAATGACAATTAATGACAGTTACCAGAACTGTAGACTCAAATTGGGTGACAGAATAGGGAGTTCACCAAGGAGTACATGTTTCAACTCAATAAGAATAAATATGCATATAATGCACCGTATTATTTTATAACTTTTAAGTGTTCACAGTACAAGGAAATGATGTGTATGTGTTGTGAGATGCAAAATATCTTTATTTATTGTGTAATGTATACTTGTATCCCATAAAATAATATATTTTTGTCACTTTACAAGCTGAAACAGACCAAAACTAAAAATGATTTTAAATAAAAACAGTAGATAATGAAGCCAGAAGAAAACCACACAAGACAAAGAATAAATCTAGCCTCAGACAGGTTTTGTTTTGAGGCAAATGACTGCATATGTTTCAGGGGTGTGTTCCAAAGGTCTAGTGTAGGCAGTGTGTTCTCATATCCTCTTTTTATCTTCTTCATAAATGGATGGAAAAAGCTTCTAATACAGAACTGAAAGTAGGAGTGACAGTGGGGAAAGGACAATAAACAGGGGGAAATGTAGAGTGGATTTCATCTTCTGATCAAGAAGTCACTGGAGTGAAGGGTTACAGATGAGCTTCAAGCATAACTACCAGACATGTGTTAACATCTGACCTTACGGAGAAGCACATGCATTTAACCTTTTACAGAATATCCCTCTTGTTCTTAGCTGCCTTCATTTCAGGTCTAGTGGATGATCATTCTTATCTCAATGTGGACAGAATTTTACCTCAGGATGCTTGTGTGTGTAAAGATTGACCTATGATAGTTTCAGCTCCAAATTGTGAAGAATCCTATAGACTCTGAGAAAACCTGGAAACTAGGAATACCTTTTGAGGCATCTCACCCCTCTTATGGAAGATGAAATCCTTCTCTCTTTTAGTGATGTTGATGTAGCCTGTCTACATTGCCTGTGGGTAAACTCTCAGAGATGTACCAAAATTCACAACTTCTTTTCTTCTCTTCCCCCATGCCACCCTAGATTTTTTCCTTAAGTAGCCTCTTTACAGTCACATTCCTGCTTCCAGTGTTACCCACCGTGGATAAAGCATTTTCAAAATGCTTGCTATTTGCAATGGCATTAGCTACTCTACTCTCTACCTCTTCTTACTCAGTTTGAGGACTTCATGGAGTTTTTACACTCACTCTTCTCTTCCAAATTCATTGAGTCTTATCATTCCTTATGCAAGAAATGTGTAAGCATGCTACCTCAGAATATCAAGGGGAGCAGACTAGAAATACTATCCATCATAAATCAAGGTCTGATATCAGTGACAAAAGTGAATAAGGAAAAGGGATTACAAAATTTATTCTAAATTTTGACCCAATGTGAATCTCATGAATGAAATATTGATAAAAGGAAAAACTGAGATGAATGATGTGTTTTATGAGTTGTGATGAGGTTACAAAGTTGATAGCAATAGTGGACTGGCCATGGGTACTACATTAGCTTTATCTAAATGAAGTAGCTTAATGGGTAGAGATCAGCGTCCTAGAAGATCATGAACAAAGAACTTGAAATCAATGTCCCTGAGAATAGGAGGATAACTAAAGTTTTTACAAGCATTCCAAGCCCCTGTTGTTTGGTGACCATTTTTTACTTAAAAGTAAAGTTTTGAAGAGATAATTAATGCTATGATTGACTTCAGTGCATGAGATCCCATGTTAGTTTGGGCAAATGAGTATTCCTGATGTTCTTTCAACTCATATTATTAAATTATAGAGGACAAGATGTTGGGAGATTTGTTGGTTGTGGTTGAGTTTGAGGGTTGATATGATCAAGATACATTCTACACATTTATGGCATTATCCCATATTAATAATTAATTATGAAATTATCTTGGGTTATAAATGTATTTTCCTTTTTGAAATCAAGTATAGTAAGGCCACAATATAGTGTTAAGAAATCTACAGAAAACATAGTTAGAATAAGAATTTTGCAGTGATATGATTCCAGTTTGATGGTCTAGAATAGAGGGATCATGAAGATAAGCTGAGGCTTGGTACTATGAAGAGATCCTAAGAGACCATTGAGGAAAGCACAGCCCAGTTGCAGTAAGGGACCCGGCAGTTTTGGAGATGCTAGTTTCATGGGATGACCATCACAAACATCATCATCAGTAGAGTGGAGCCAGCTAGAATCTAGAGGACAAGAAGTGTGCATGTTGCAGAGGTCAGAGCCAGAGAAGTGATCAAAGTCTTTGGATCCTCCTTTGGAGGATTCTAGAAGATCATGAGTATGTCTCAAATATTTGACAGTTGGAGTTTGGTTTTGCTTTGATATAACTGGGACTTTTCCCTGTTTCTTCCCTCTTGAAGTAAGAAATTATCTAATTTTGATTTTTATGGGGAGCTCCATTTGTGAGATTTCAAACTCTTAAAAGATATTTTGAATTTTTAAAGAGAGAGGATATATTAAAGTGACTGAACTTGTAATGTGCTTGAATTTATAAAGACTGAGGGACTTTCAAAGCTATTTTGTTTTTTATTTGAGATCTTGGGAATTTATGAGAGAGGAAAGGTTGTAACTTAATGCACATGTGTTTGTGTGTTACGTTGATAAGCAGCCAATTGTGTTGGGTGGTTTTATGTCAAACTGAAGGATGCTAAAGTCATCTGAAAGGAGGAATCCTCAATTAAGAAAATGCATTTATAATATCCAGCTGTAGGGTAGTTTCTTAATTATATATTAATATGGGAGGACTCAGACCACTGTGCTGGGGTCATCCTTGGTTGCTGGTCAATTGTTCATCATTGAAGGAAGTCAGGACAGAAATTCAAACAGGGCAAGAGCAACAAGACAAAAGCTAATGCAGAGTCCACAAAAGTTTGGTGTTTGATGACTTGCTCCATGTAAATTGTTCAGCCTGCTTTTTTGTAGAGCCCTGTCTAACCAGGCCAGGGATATCACAAGCAGAATTCAAAATAAAACAAAACAAATTTAAAATTCTTTAAATTTTAAGTAAACAATCAAAAAAAGCATCAAGAAAGATTTAAAATACAGAACAAATTATATTTAGGAATTCATACATATATGTATTTGCATATGTATATGCATGCATGAAATAACTATTAGTGGATAAAGAAGCCATGAATTTGATAGAGAAGAAGAAAGGGTGTGTGGGAGGGCTAAATATATAATGGAAGGGGAAGAGAGAAATGTAGCTAAATTATGGTCTCAAAAACAAAATAGAGAACAAATATCCTGTGTTCAGGGTGAGGTCATGCAGGACACCCACCCACACACTCTCCCACTCTCTTGATTGGATTCACAAAGGCCCAATTCATCACTATTACTTCTCTCCTCACCCACCACTTGTGATGCTGTCTTCCTACCCTAAACTTGAGTGGACAGTCCCTGCTCAGGTTCAAGGCACAGCATGCAGAACAGGTAGTCCATACTCTGCTGTAACTTCCAATCTCTTATTCAGTTCCCAAAGGTGCAATCACTGGGAAGCACCCATTCCCTCTGCCGTGTCCCCACCCTCAAGCTGGCCAGAGATCCTCTGCTCAACCAAAGGCCATGCTAGACACCAGAAATACAGCTTCCTACATAGTTGTATGCAACTGTAGATAATTATTTAAGTTAAAAATTCATAGAATGACCAATATTACATATGTTCTCTGATTTGTGGCTACCAAGTTTCATATAAACTAAACTTCATGTATTTACAAATGATATGAATGTAGAAGTAATGCTTTGGAGAAGAACAAAGGATTAGGTAAGAGGGAAGCTGGCACTGGGTAGTCTATAAGTTGTTCAAGGACACAGCATGACAAATTACAACTAATCAAATGCCTTTAAGGGATATAGGGGTCATTGAAGGTGAGTAATATGGAATAAATATGGTCATATTTCCTTGTATGTGAAAATTAAATTCTAATTTTTCTTCTCCTTCTCACAGTCCTCCAAGATCCTCTCTATTTCCCTACACACTATACTTCATATTCTCTTTTTCTCAAGAAAAGGGAGTAAAGAAAAAACTAACAAATATCAAAATATTCAAAACAAGATGAAACCAAATAAATTTTCTAAATATTAAAGAAGAAAAAGAATCAATAAAGATTAAAAATACAAAACATCTTATATTTAAGAATATATTTGTATATACATATTGAATGAAATAATTAGTGAAGAAAGCAGCCAGGGATTTGATAGAGAGTGAGCAAGAGTGTATCAGCAGGCATGGAGGGAGGAAAGGAAAGGGGAAATGTAACTAAATTATAATCTCAAAAACAAAATAGAGAAATGCCAGAAAAGAAAGAAAAAAAATGTTTCTGTATCATTTTAGTTGCTAAAACTTTTGTTGGTAAATCAAAAAACAAAGTTGGAGAAACAACTGGAACTAACAAAACTACAAATAACAGGACATCAATTTAATGCAACTGAAAGCCAAGATTTCTCATACTTTATTATTTAGAAAACAAAGTTCCTCAAAAATGACCCTCATGGAAACTAGAACAGGAAGACACAAATGAATAGTGTGTATGGATCAATAAAACCTAGGGTTATCTGTCCCAAGAGATACATCTGCATACAGCTAGCTCCCTAATCTATGATAGCTCAGGCATCTTCAGAAAAGTGCAAGAATGACGGAAAGATCTATAATACCAGGAAGTCTGGTGTGAGGTTTTTTCTTCTAAAAATGACTGCATAAACAAGATCTGAATAATGAAAATATCAAGGCATATGCTGACATGGAATGGTGAAATTCTCACAGGATCTGATCCTTTGAGCAAGAACTACAGGCAAATAATGACTGTTGAGAGAAGTAGAATTAATTTCTTCCTTGGCCTTCCTATTGATTATGCAATTATGACTGGTTAGTGTTAAAATAACTTATAGACACTCAACAAAAATGGATATATACATATATATAAATATATCTTTCTGAGTATATATAGCATATATATAGTTATATATATGTACATATGTATATATGAGCATATCTATAAAATTTAAAGTTTATAAAAGGATAGATTTATAAATGTAATATATTAAATTTATATAAATATGAATATATATATTTGTGCAACACATACATATATGTGTGTGAGTGTGTATGTGTAAAATAATAATAAAATAGTCCTTATCAATTTGAGCATATGGACATAGAAGGGGTTTGAGGGAGGATAAATGTGGCAGGATGGAGGAAAGGGATAAAGGAAAATGATGCAATTTTATTTCAATTGAAAATATTTCAAAGTAGCTATTTATTGTTTCTTGATCTGGTGGACTTTGGAGGGCAAACACAGCTCTGCTACAGACCTTTAGACCTGAGGCAAAAAGAAATCACCCAGGAGCCTATTCAGAACCTCTCGTGTCATACAGTCAGGCACCATTATGGTGAGTGTGTACAGGGTGGTAAAATGGGAGAGGGAGAGAGGCAAAAGGATTCATAAGATGGGGAGAGAGGCAGATCTGAAGAGGTGTGGGAAGTGAGGGATGAGCTGAGGTACATGGCCTCCTTGCCACCTAGGGCAATGGTAACATTTGGGCCTGACTTAGTCCATGACCCTGATGTAGCCATGGGGGTTTGTATTGATGTCCATGAGTCCTGTTATTGCTGAGGGTCCTGTGGATGCCCGTTGTCTGGGCCACTACCTATGACCATGTTGATGTCCAAGGGATGTCCTCCCAAAGGGGCCACGATGATCCAGGATCCCTGTGCCACCACCCAGAACCATAGTAACATATGTCCTTGACTACTGCGGGGAGCCATGTCTGGGTCCATGGCCCTGCTGCATCTTGGCTCTGAGTTGACATTCATGACTCCTGTTGCTACCAAGGGCCTTGAAGAGGCCCATAGTCCAGGCCAACACCTTAGCCCAAGTTAGTCTTAGAGAGTCAAGGTGCTGCTGGGGCCATATAGACTTGCATGGCCTGTATTACCACCTGGGGCCATGGTGTCATCTTGTCCCAAATTTCAACCATGGACCATATCTGGGTTCATGGCCCTGCTGGAGCCAGGTTCTGTGTCTATGTCTGTGACTCCTCTTACCATCAAAGGCTGAGCAGATGTTTGGGGTCTGGGCTGCCACTTGTGGACCTGTTGTTGTTTAGGGGCCATGCCATCACTGGAATCATGACAATCTGGGGAATCTGCAATGCCAACTAGGACCATGATGGCATCTGCTCCAGGCTGCTGCCAAAGATCAACTTTGGGTCTGTGCTCCTACTGCTGCCTGATTCTGTGCTGATTTCCATGGTCTGTGCTGCCACCAAAGGTGACCCTGATGCCCAGGATCTGGCCCTTCACCTGTGACCTCTTTGGTGCCTGAGTGGCCATGTTGCTGCCAGACACATGCAGATCTGAGTGATGTTCACTACAGTCCTGAACTGTAGCAGGGGGTGAAGAAGATATGAGAATGGGAGAACTAGTCCCATGATCTGTCATGCAGTGGCATGGGCAAGGGAGAGATACCACCTCACCTCTTGCCACTCATCTCCCCTGCCACCTACAGCGTGGGAAAAGCTGGCCCTAGTGTCATGTGACTGGGAGAGCTGATCCTGCCCCCTATCAGCAGCCTCACTTAGGAGAGAAGACCCACCTTCTCACCCAAGCAGCACAATAGAGCTGAACATGTTGGTGTGGGTACAAATGAGTTGACCCAGGGTGCATGAGAGCAGGAGAAATGATCTTGCCCTCCTCCTGCCAAGTGTTGGTATGGATGGAGGAAAATATGGCTGCCTCCCCTCACCTCTTCATACTTGGCAGCTAAAACATAAGACAAAGCAGATATGGCACCTCACCTGGGCAGTACACTAGAGCTGACCCTGTTGGCAGGGGGTGTAGGTGAACCAGCCCTGGGGGTGTAAGGACAAGAGAACTGCCCCTGCCCCTGCCGTGTATGGCCTGAAGTGGCTAGGGTGAGGGAAATATGGCCTCCCCCCACTCCTTGTCACCTGTGACAGGTAGGAGAGCCAGACTTGGGGACATGAGAACAGAACTGATCTCCTCATCAGCTGCAGCAATCAGGAGTGTAGACCCTGTACTTCACCTGGGCAAAACAGCAGAGTCGGTCCTGGTAGTCTGAATGACCAAAGAGCACAAGAGCGGGAGAACTGGCCCTGCTCCTTGCTGTCTGCTACATTGGCTGAGCTAGCTGGAGACAGTGTTGGAGAGCTTACCCAGGTGGTGATGATGAGGGAAAGTTGTCAGGCTGATCAACACAGTTACTACCCGGTCCCACAACAAGGACTATGAGGTAGCCTGCCCCAGCATCCACCTCATCTCTGAACTGCTGGAACATGTGAAGGGGCTGGAAATGGAGGTCTAAAGCTACAGGATCTCCATGACACAAGGCAACAGAAGGATATCCAAGAGGAGTCCCAGTGAGGATCCAGTAACTACAGTGTGGCAGAAACCAGAGGCCTCAGATCTGACCAATGACTCATTGCAAAGAACACTTACAAGTAAGGATGTATGGACTAAAATGTATACTGTGTGACTTACTGGACCACACAACAGTTTCTATGCCAAGTTTTTAAAAAATATTTCTGTTTGTTTTCTTTCCTTTTTTTTTTTTGGTTTTTTGAGACAGGGTTTCTCTGTAGCTTTGGAGCCTGTCCTGAAACTAGCTCTTGTAGACCAAGCTGGTCTTGAAATAACAAAGATCTGCCTGCCTCTGCCTCCCCAGTGCTGGGATTAAAGGCATGCACCACCACCGCCCAGCTCTATTTGTTTTCTTTTTTCTATATATTTTTTGGTATTAGTTTTAAATTTTGCTTTGAGGGAGGTTAAAAGGGCAAAGGTTAGAAGTGCAGTGATAGGGAGATGAGTGGGATTAGAATGCTTGATGAGAAATCCTCAAATAATCAATAAAAAAGTAAAAAAAAAGAAAATATGAAAGGTAATAAATGCTACTATGATTTTTAATCATTCATAAACTTATAAATATTTTGATGAATGTACATGAAATTTATGAAAATGTTTAAAATGCTTTCAGGGTCTCTTAGTAATTGTCATTACAAAATATTTTACGTGAAATGACGATATTATATTTCAGGGCAATATGGAGGATTGGGATATGTTGTATGAGGCTGCTTGTTCATTTCCTAGCTGCCCAGACTCCCAAAATAACCACATGGAAACTATTAATTAAATCACTGCTTGGATCATTAGCTCTAGCTTCTTATTGGCTAACTTTTACAACATAATTTAACCCATTATATTAATCTGTGTATTGTCACATGGCTGTGGCTTACTGGGTAAAGTTCTGGCATCTGTCGCCAGCAGGGCTACCTGGTTTCTCTCTTATTCCACCATCTTTCTCCCAGAATTCAGTTTATTTTTCCCCACCTACCTCTATTCTACTCTGCTCAGGCCAAAGACATTTTTTTAATTTATTAACCAATAAAAGCAACACATATATGGAGGGACCTTCTACATCATTTCCCCTTTTCTGTTTAAATGAAAAGGAACATTTTAATTTTAACATAGTAAAATTACATATAACAAAACAAGTATCAAGCAAGAATTACAGTTACAACATTTGTATCTACTTTATCTTTTATCATAACTAAGGAAAATTATAATTATAACTACCTATTCTTCAACTCCATCAAAGACTGCAGAAGGATATAATATTACCTAAGCAAACAGGAAGTACCTCGTGAGCAACTTCTAAAACTCTATAATTGACAGAAATATCTTGCTGCCTGGTCATCACCCAAAGTTCTTCTGTAACACGGGACATCCAATCTTTAGCCCACAGGCCCATAATATCCAGCATACATTCCCACGAAGCAGGAAATTTCAAAGACAGTTCCACCTATATTGGTAGTTTGTCAGTCACTTTCTTCTGTGTCCTGCAGAATGTCTGGCAGACTCTTTCATGAAGCAGGAACCCTGAAGGACTGTCTCACCTTTAGGTAAGTTCAACAGTCTTTTCTCTGTGTGTCCTGCATGTCTGGTTCATATAGCATAGCATCAAGCAGTCCAGGCAAGAACAGTTTCTTGTCCAAATGGCTAACCAATGAAAAAGGAGCCTCTCTGGTGCCCATCATCCTCTTGAAGTAGATTGGTGCTGCCAGGAGCAGATGTGTCTCATTATCATGAAAGGTTCTAAGATCGTAAAAATCTTAAGTACCATATTCTGAAGGTTTTTGAAAGATTTGAAGAATCCCTATCCATCTGAAATATATCTCTGTATGTCTAGAAAACCTAACTAATATGGCTACAAGCTTGACTATTATAGTTGATTATCTATTAACCTATATTTCTTAGTTATATATTGCATTTTTAAATGAACTGCATAATCACAATACCTTAGTCAATATATATATATATAACAAAATTGATCTTAAATTTGTATCAATAAACTAAGATCCATACCAATGTAAATCTCTATAGCATATCCCCCTTTAAATGTAAAAAAAAATTATAAACAATATTTGGAAATTTGGGCATAGCTCTCTCCAAACTGCTTCCTACTTTTTGTTGGGCAAAGTATTTTTGGGGGTTTTCATAGAGACCTTTTGAGTGGTCTTGGTCCATTAAACCACATTATTCTGGAAGCAATCCACAGGTTCCCATCTTCTGTGGAAACAGAAAAAGAACCTCTTTTCCAAAGCAACATATTCTTAGACCCAAATTCTGAAGTCAAGATACCTTTATGCTGGTTTAGCTTAGCAGCACAAACAATAAAATGTCATTCTGTACTTAGCTCCTTCACAGTCAAAAAATTCAAAGAAAATACAATAATATACATAATCCAGATTCTTTGTCTTTAGGTAGCTTATTTTCATACTGTATTACTTTTTCTACAAGTTTAGTATTTATTTTATTATCTTTCTACTTTAATCTATGACTGACTGCACTCTTTTATATTACATTTACTGTCTCTTTATCTTTTTCTTCTCTCTCCCAAACCTATGTATATTATTTAAACACTGTGACCCATTTAGGAGTCTTTTTCATCTGAATTTGTCTTTATTGTGTATCTGTAATCCTTTTCTGACCATAAGTGCTTCTTATAAAGCTAAGCAACATTACTATGACTAAGGCTGCTTTGCCTTTTGCCCTGCTCAGTCCAACATGTCAGAGGAGGTCCATTCATTGCCTCTGAGAGCCATTTGCTTCACCCCAGATTCAGGGTCAGGTTGCAGCAGGTCTGTGTTGTCATTAAACAAGTTGTAGCATTCTGCTCATAAACCCCATTTTAATGCTCCATAGCCAGACCTCCAAAAAGAGGCAGAGTTCCTGTTGGCAACATGGTCTAGGAAGTTGCTGTTTCAAAACTGTGTGGCTTTTTTTTTCTGCTACCACTGAATCAGGAAGACCTCTCTTAAAGGAGCCGCAGCATGCCACCAGCAAGCAAAGCCCAGTTGGAAAAAAAATAAGGTTAACCTTTGTTTTTTAGCATCTAAAATTCCTTTCCAAGCCCTCTCAGGTTTTATGTGGATTTAGCTAGCACACGTTGAAGTGTCTATTTGTTGTAATATATTTCAGGATAATACGGAGGATTGGGATGTGTATGGAAGAGTGAGTGAAACAATTGAAGGGAAAGGAAGGAGCAGAGCTGGTGCACTACTGGGAACAGCTACGTCTGCCTACTCCCTGGCTTGGTAACAGAGGCACATTTTCTCTGCATCCCAGCAAACTTCTCAGGGTTAGACCTCAAGTGTTAGTGCTACTGTCATCACTGGGGACTTGGTCATCATAGGTAATCTGTGCATCAGCTTTAAAAATCCAAATATGACACATTCCTACAAAAACAGCAGAACCAGTAGACATTTAAAAGGAGACACAAGCATTGACACTGAACCAGCCCTCAGCTCTGTACTTCAGCATGTCTGCTTTGCCATCAGTTTGGGCCTTAAGTTGTCCTGCCTACAATCTCATGCAGGCCCAAACTTGAGACTCTGCACTTCCTGTTAGGGTCACTTCCCAATCTTCAGCTCCCTAAAATCCCGTGCTCAAAAGGGATTGTGCCTTTCTGGGGAATTCACTACTGCTTCTCCTCCTATGAGAGTTGAGAACTGAGGTGGAAGAAAATATTATGAATGTATTTGTCATGGTTGTGTGCCTTTTCCACTGCACCATTGTGTAGTCACAGTCAATATGGTGGAGAGGCAGATTTACTCCAGAACTGGTAAAGGCATTTAGGTGTATTTCTCTCTAAGGAAGCAACAACCAATAACAGTATATGAAGGAGCTTGAAGGTCTGGTACAGTCTTTGTCTTTGCAATTGAAGAGGCTAAGTAACAGGCAAGGGAAATGCTTTTGTGTAAGTAAAAATAACAAATAAAACATCTTGATCTACCATAAACATTCAATATACTTTGCTCATGAGTCTAGGGGTGTGAATAAACCCATTTATGGATCTCAGAACCACAAAAGCTGAAGGGCTTCTGGTTAAGGGGGTGGGATCTGGTTATAGGGATTCATTGAGGCCTAGGCTTGATGAAAACTAGGAAGGCTGAGATTAAGGGAAAGAGTAAAGTACTTAATTTGCTGATAACAATAGGAGCCCATGCCTACTGTGAATGGGTGACCCAATAGAGTATGAAATTGAGGTCTGCTATTCCGATTGGAGAATCAATTTCTGGGATGGCTAAACACCATCCAGTACTGCTGATTTATGTTCCACAATGAGACCTGCAAGGGAGTTTGTAAGTGTGCCTGACTCATCAGGCTGGTGTGTCAGACCTGAGCCAGTCATTTTCCTCTCTGCCTCACCTGTGGGAAGCAAGGCAACAAAATTATGTCCCAAAATTTTAGAGATCTTTTAAACTTCTGCCAGCATACATATAAATGGGAGGAGTTGCAACATGTGGGCAGATGCCATCTCAACTAAGAATAGGTCGGATGTCTTAAATGCCATATTTACTAAGGTTAGCCATTTGAGAGGGTGCCCCTGAATCACTCAGTCCTGGGGGACAACTGGGTCAGAAAGAAGTCACAGACTCATGTGGTCCTGCCCTAGTCAAACAGTGCTTGTAGCAGCCTGCCCTTGCAGACAAAGCAGTTACATGTCTTGTTGCCATATGACTTCATATTTTATTTCATCTTGTCTTTTATTTATGTCTCTGTCTCTAATTTCCTGTTACGATATGGTATATGTCATGTTTGCATGATAGCACATCTTGGCAGAACCCTCTAAGGCATTAATTGCATGCAGGGACCCTATCTGTCCATTACAGATCTGTTGTCTCCCACCTACAACACATCTGCTTTCTTCTTTACCAGTGGCTTTGATTCCCCACTTTTTTCTTTGTTCCAAAGACCTGTGAATGTCTGTCTACCCTCTCTTTCTTTAAATACCCTATTTGTTACAAAGTGCAATGTAGCATGAGGGCCTGCTCATTGGGGTCTTTCTCCTGCCCAGTTTCCACAGCCAATAAGCCCCAAAGAAATCACACAGAGAGGTCTATATTAGGTTATAAACTGATTGGCCCATTAGCTCAGGCTTTGTATTAGCACTTATAATGTATTTTAACCCATTATTTTAGTATATGTTAGCCACATGTCTCAGTACCTTTTTCAGCAGGGCAGGTGACATCCTGCTTCTTTGGTGATCTGGGCAGAACTGGGAGAAATGGGCTTCCTTTTTCCCAGAATTCTCCTGTTCTCATTGCCCCACCTCTACTTCTTGTCTGGTTTTCCTGCCTATACTTCCTGCCTGGCTACCGACCAATCAGCATTTATTTAAAACATAATTGACAGATATAGAATTGTCCTCCTGCACCACTTTCCCCTCTTTTTTTTTTAAACAAAATAGTCATAGTCCATTTTTTGGGAATGTGGGCATAGTATTCCAGACTACTTCCTGCTGGTTGGGGGTACTGACAATCTTATGGGGACCTAAAGAAAACTTAGAATTATGATAAAGTCCTGACTGGAGTATACTGTGAGTCTTGATCATCTCAGGCATCAGTCTTGAATCTGTTCTAGATGTAGAACTCAGACACCTGGGCCATCTGTTCCTACCGGAGATTTCTCGGGTGGTCTTCCTTGATTAAGCCTGATTTTTCTTAACTCAGAATGAATCCACAGCCTCTCATTTCCTGTAGAAACAAAAGCAAAATCTCTTCTCCAAAGTAACATACCTTTTGACTTCAATTTTGAAGTCAAGGTATTTTCAAAATACCTATCTTGGATTAATTCAGCAGCATTTATAAACAAGTATCTTTTAGCAGCTGTGCTCCTTCCTCAGCATTCAAGCAATTCAAAGAGAGCATAATAGCATACAATATCCAGATTCTCTGTATATTTTCCATCTTTACATGGCTTTATTTTAAACTCTATTTCTTTTATTTTTAGTTTTTGGCTTTTTGAGACAGAGTTTCTGTGTATCTGTGTTCTAGAACTCACTCTGTAGAACTCACAGAGATCCACTTGTCTCTGCCTCCCCAGTGCTGGGATTAAAGGTGTGTGCTACCACACCTTGAACTCACAGAGATCTGTCTGCCTCTGCCTCCCAGGCATTGGGATTAAAGGTGTGTACCACCACACCCAACTACTCTCTTTCTTTCTTTTTTATTTTAAGGACTTTACCCTTTTTCTTTTCTCTCCCAGGCCTCCATATATTTTTAAACACACAGTAAACCATTTAGAGGTTTTCTTCATCTTTGAATCTATCTTTACTGTATATCTCTCTTTTTCTGACCACATGAGTCTTTAATTTACTAAGCAATATGGGTAGGGTTAAAACTGTGGCTTTGATGGCTGGATCCAGCCCATTCCTTAGCTTTATGAGATTCCAGCATCATGGATGAGGTAATGACTGAAGCCATGTTTATTGCCACAACTCTACGGTGTTTCAAGGTCCCTGCCAGCAAGCAAGCTGCAGCAGTGTGCTCACAAAACACACTCCACACTCAAATGCTTCTTAGTTGGACCACCTACCTGAAAGAGTCAGAATTTGCACTAGCAGGATGGCCCATAAAGCCGGCATTTTAAAATGGAGCAGCTTTTTTCCTGCTATCTCTGAAAACCAAAAAGCATGCAGTCAGCTTTTATCAACACCATTTAAGTGTTTCGTGGCAGGACCTCATAAAGACTTGCAGGGTTTTGCAGCTAAAGCTGAGTCATGAAGCCTCACTTAAAAGAGAGTGCTTGCCTCTAGCAACCAGAGCAGACCTGAGAAATTGCTGCTACCAAGAAGCCATGCTTTACTCTAATTTTTCTGCCCAGAATTACTTCCCAAGCTCTCTCAGGCTTTATGTGGATGCAGTTGTCCACATGGGCGCTATTCTGTAACATGAGGGCCTGCTTGTCAGGGTTTCTGTCCTGCCCAGTTCCTGGGCACCATTCTGTAGCAGCATGAGAATCTTAATCTCAGGGTTGTGGGTTCAAGCCCCTAGTTGGGTGCCATTGTGCAAGTCAGAGATGGAAAAGTCAGCTTCTTCTCACTCAGTATTCATGTGACTTTTTGTTTACTATTATATGTGCATGTAAACTAGCTTTAACTCTGTATGTGTGCACGTGTGTATGCAACTTAAATTCAGCTATGTATATCTGTTCATATAATTATTGTTTAAATGTTTTAAATAATCCTAATGAACTCTCTTCATTTTATATCTTTCTATACAAAAAAGTCTCAACTATTTTAAATTGGTATGTACTTTTAAATGATGATAAAATATATGGTTAAATCTGTTATAATGTTATTTAACCCCACTTTAAAATATACTCTACATAGTGATAAAAATTTAAGGTTATAAAGATCTATTTCAGATTAACAAAAACTAACCCAGAGATTTCCTGTAAGCTGTTCTTCACTATTGTCAGTTTTTACTGTTAAGCTTTTATTGCAAGTAAAAAAAAAAATAATCTTTGCTTCTTTGTCTTTGCAAGTATACATCTGTCCTGATAAACTAAATCCAGTTATGGGCAAGGTGAAGGACTCTGGATAAAATATTACTCACAACCTCTCAACTCAGATCCAGCTCTTCAAGCAGATTCTATTCTGTAGACATAACTTACACATACCCGATAGACAGCTCTCAAATTCTCAGAGATCTGGGCAATATGGCATTTAAATGTTTAATTAAAAAGGCTTTTCATACTGGAGAGACAGGTTAGATCCTGGCACCCCCTCAGTTTCCTTCATGGAAGACAGATAGGCACAGAATAACCTCTACCTGGAGCTTGCTTCACAAGTAGCAGCACACTAGTCACTGACCAAAACTGCCTTTCACCTCAACTGCTGAAAAGACATCTTCAGACTGTGGATGATGGGACACTTGAGTCCATTGCCTCATATTGCACAGGGCAAAGTAGGCTGGTATTCTTACAAACTCCTGATCCACAAGATCTTCTGAAACCTGTCAGGTCCTATGCTGACAGCTGTAAGACAGATGTTGCCTAAAGGCCTCTGCCCTCAAAAACTATGGAGGACCCTGGGAAGTGGCCATCTAGGTAGCTAATCAAGTCTCTGTCATTCTTAATCATTAACTCATGTAAAATTTATCCTTTATGAGATCTCTGATGAAGTTTGATGACTGGCAGTTTTGCCAACTGCCTTCTCAGTTCTCTGTGTAAAATTCAGGTGACAGGCTTCACTCTTTTAAAGCCAATACTAAATCTAGACACAACTTGCCTCATTACAGGATAAGATAAGAAATGAACTCCCAAAAATGTTTTCTCCTGAATGTTAAGGTGATATCATAATGATGTTGAAGGAATGGGTACTTTAAGGGTCACTTATGTGAAGATGCAAAGCTTAAGATGTGAGGATCTAAAAATATTTCAGGGTATAAGAAAGTGTTTTAAAGTGTGCAAATGCAAGTTTTCAGATTCTCTCATTCTGCTACTGTTCATACTCTTAACATTAATCAATAAATTTCTAATGAGCTATTAATCCAACTCTGATAGAGTACTAAACACCATACCTTACAATTATCATTATAGCCAGAAGCTTAAGATTTTAAATTCTCTTTGGTGGTTTCCTAACTATAGACATCAAAGATAGATTTTATTGGGCAAAAGAAATCTGTCACAGTCATTTCTGGCATAATGTACTGCCATTTCTACAAAGTAAATTTCAATACAGATGATAAACTATAGAAATGTTGTTGTGTCCAAAACTTACATTTTCACAAAGTCAAAGAATTCTCATAAGTTCCAGGGAGTCCTTGGAGAATTCACCTCAAACAGGTCAGATTCATCCCTCCCTCAATTACCAGGTCATAAGATCTCAAGCCTCCCTACCATTCCTTGGTCCTGATTTCCCTCAACCACCAGGACCCAAAGATAGATTTTTTCTTTTCCTAAATTTAACCTTGTGTTCTGCTTTGCCAACACCTTTCCAAGCCTAGGAGGTACCAGAAAGTTCCATAGATACTGGAAAACATTGAAACTACCCACTATTCTAGGATGTGGCAGTATCCCAGCTTTCTCAGGTCCCCAAAAAGGTGGTTGGCACCCCTCAAGTCAGCAAGAAGCAGTCTCAAGAACTCGATGCCCTTGTTCCTTTACCATGCATGCCTAACTCTTTACCTTTTGTAGCTGAATGCATAAAATGGGGGAGATGCAAGTCAAATAATCCTAAACTAACTCCAAAACATTCCAATATTATTCTTTATTGCACGGGGAAAACTCATGGAACAGGAATGGGAAGTCCAACCTCAAGGTGTGGAGCATGGAAAGAAGAGAGAGAGCTGGGCTGGCTGGCCGTTTTCTCTGGGTACCCAAAAGGTCATTCCCCAACCTGGTCCAGCTTCTTAAACGTCATTGGCTGAAGAAGGTCCCCCATCAACTCCCCCTTTTTTCTAAATAAGAGAGTTTCAAACACAATACAAAACTATATATACTAGTAACAGATATCAAGTATAAAATTAGAGTTACAACCAGCATAAACAATATTAAGCAATGAACATATGTTAAATGTTTTAATAAACATTCTATCCTAAGAAGTCTAAGTCTTGCATTGAAAATGGCTTGGCTAGATCATAAGAGGAAAGTAACTATGACTATCTATTCTTTAACCCCATTGAAGGCCTGAGAAGGGAGATAATATTACTTGAGTAGGCAGGAAGTATAATCAAGCAGCTTCCAAAATGTGTAGTATATGATAGACAGAACTGGCTACCTGAGCAATCACTCAAAGTCTTATTTGCAATTTTGAAGCAACCAACTTTGGCTAAGGCTAAGAGTAACTGACAGACCATTTTTAGAGGCTGGAAAATTTTTAGAACCCTTTTACCCTGTCTTGGTAAGGTTTGGCAGTCTTTTTTTTCTATCTTGCTTTTCCAGTCTGGACACCATGCATTTTGTCAGTGGTCAATGCATGGGCAGTTTCTTGTTCAAAGACCAGTTGTGCCAAGAAGAAAACAATCTCCAGCCCAGCAGTGGTGGTGCACACCTTTAATCCCAGCACTTGGGAGTCAGAGGCAGGCAAATCTCTGTGAGTTCAAGCCCAGCATGTTCTACAAGAACTCATTCCAGAACAGGCTCTTCTAAAACTACAGCAAAACCCTGTCTTGAAAAACCAAAAAAAAAAAAAGAAAAAAAGAAAAGAAAACAAGCTCCAAGTCTCCAAGTGTTCAAGTGGAGTGTCTTCTGTGCACAACATTCTCTCGGGAATAGATTGGTGCTGCCAGGAGCAACTGTGACTCACATCAACAGACCCTTAAGTTATTTAAATGACATGTTTTACAGATCTTTGAAGTGGTTGAAGATTATCTATATAGAATACAATCTCTATGTATCTCAAAACCTACTTAGTTTGACTATAAGTATAACAAACATGAATGACTATTAACCTATAATACTTAATACCTGTTTAACTTAAAGACTAAGATTTTATATTAGAAATATTAAGCAATCATTAAACAACTGTGCAGTAAATGAGGACAATGACCTCAAAATGAAACAGTATATAAGTATCTTGATCAGAGGTAGAAATCAATATGAAAAATATATCTTAAAAATTGGATCAATATATAAAATGTCTTAAACAGAGTGGAAACATGCATGCATACAGTCTGAAAAATAACTTTGCATAGATGTACAAATTTTGTAAACAGAAATAGGAGCATATTCAATATAACAAATATAATTTGAACTTGTATCAATATACAAGAATCTATACAAATGTAAATTGTCCATAAATAATAGCTCACAAGTATTCACTCTATTACTCATTATTATTATTATTAGTGTGAGTAAGTTCACACTAAACTACCCATTATCCCATTCAACTTTCCTTTTTTAAAGGAGATCTCTGGGCCTACATAATTTCTACCCCAACCCTCAACACTATACAAGTAATAATCAACACCTAAATGGTGTCCCCCAATCCTAAGGCCAAACTTTGTTAGGAGAGGGGATGTCATTTTTAAATAATGTCTCAGCACCCTCTGTCACTGACTGGATTCTGTCCATCAAATTGGTCGCATCCTTCTTCAAAGTTGACTTTTCCTTTTAGCTGCTCATTATTAGTCTATAAAGACTAACATTTTTAAAAGTGCCTCATTCTTGGCTCTATTATCAAACCATTTTTTTTGAGATAATACGAAAAGCAAAGCTAATCCCTAGAATCAAATAAAGGGATGTAGAAGGAAAATCATTTAAGCCTTGCAGATACTATCCATAGCATAGATTAAAAAAAGTTGTTGAATTCCTGGATTGTTATATTCTTGGTCATTTTGTAGCTTATCCAGTTACAGTGAATTGGAAAAGGTGCAATGATCGTTACCAGCCAGCAGGTGTCACCATTGCAACTACATGGCAGAGAGATGCAAGCAGTGGGCAATACTGAATTGGTTTTTGTGCATTAGATACTGAAAAATACACTTTGTTTAACAAATTAAGAGCAGTTATTAAAACAATAAAAGCAATTCCGATAATTGGTAAGCAGGATAAAGAGAAAATCCAAAGTCTTCCATCAGTGCAAATCACGGACTTTGCATGCCATGGGGATCACTGGCTGGAGAGTCAGCAGTGTGTGGAAGGCTGCACTGTGTTTCTGGGCCATGCAGGGCCTGGCAGTGGCTGGAGCCGCAAGCAGGGAGAGTCAGTGCCCAGTGCATCACTTGGCTGGCAAAAAGGGAGCATTGCAGGGGTCCCAAAGAGAGGGTCAACTGGTCCCCACAACCCATGATGGGACACCAGATGTAGCTGAATGTGTAAAAGAGGGTAGGACGCAAGTCAAATAATTCCAAGCTAATTCCAAAGGATTCCAATATTATTCTTTATTGCAAGGAGAAATCTCACGAAACAGGAAGATGAAGTCCAATCTCAAAGTGTGGAGTGTTGGAACAAGAGAGAGAGCTAGGTGGACTGGCAGTTTTCTCTGAGTACCCACAAGGTCATGCCCCAACTTAGTCCAGCCTCTTAAAGGCCATTGGCTGAAGGAGGCAGCCCACCAACCATTTTAATATAAAGAGAAGGGAATGTTAGCACCCAGGCACACTTTGGCCGTGCACTTGGGAATCCGTCACAGTGCTTCACCACTCTGTGCATGGCAAGCAATACTCTGGTTGTACCTGCGCAGGTGCAAAGGCACCATAAAAGACACACCCTAGCCAGGATGAGGCTTTGGGGGAAGGGTGAGCCCAGTGCTAGAGGGGTCCCCTTGTCCCACAGAGCGAAGCGGAACAGAGCAGGCAACTTTCACTAAGCCCGCACTTTTGACTGGGAGTTCCTGGGCCAGCGAGGGGCCCTACCCAGCACTGGCAGATTCATCTGGCCCTGGTAAGTGTGTCCCATCCCATCCCCAAGGCTTTCTGGCCACTTAGGGTCTCCCCTCTACTGTCTTTTCTGCTTATCCCACCCCAGCTCACCCCTGGACACCCCTTTCCATCTTCGTGGTCCTAGCTGCCCCTGAACTCAGCCTGCTTCAGGGCTGAGGCTTTGGGGGAAGGGTGAGACCAGGGCTAGAGGGGTTCCCTTGTCCCACGGAGTGGAGCAGAGTAGAGATGGCAACTTTCACTAAGCCTGCCCTTTTGACTAGGAGATCCTGGGCCAGTAGGAGGCCCTGACACAGTGCTGGCAGATTCATCCGGACCCCACAAGGGGCCCTGATCCATTGCTGGCAGATCCATCCCTGATCCAGTACTGGTTGATCCATCCGGACAACGCAAGGGGACTGATCCAGTGCCGGCAGATACATCCCGACAGACTGCAAGATCCTGGGCCAGCAAGGGGCGCTGATCCAGTGCAGGCAGATACATCTGGACTGAGGGGCCAAGCCAACGAGACTCTCCCTAACACATTAGAAGGTAGAGATAGGCAGGCGCCATCCAAGAATTCATCAAACAACATGAAAAGCAACATGATAACATCAGAATCCAGTGAGTATGCAACAGGAACACCTGAGCAACCTATCCCAGAAGAAGTAGAAGAAATTGACTTTAAATGTAACATTATGAAAGTTATAGAGACCTTTAAAGAAGAGGTGAAAAACTCCTTTAAAGAAAGGGATGAGAAAACTAACAAAAAGTTAGAAAAAATGGATAAATTCCTCAAAGATACCTTAGAAAACCAAGAGAAAGCAATCAAACAGGTAACAGTTTGAAACAGTTCAAAACGTGAAAACTGAAATGGAGGCAATGAAGAAAACACAAACCAAAGGATGGCGGGATATGGAAAATCTAGATAAAAGAACAGGAACCACACAGACAAGTATAACCAACAGAATACAAGAGATAGAAGAAAGAATCTCAGACACTGAAAATACAATAGAGAAAATAAACTCATTGATCAAAGAAAACAACAAATCCAACAAATTCAGTGCACAAAACATCCAGGAAATCTGGAACGCCATGAAAAGACCAATCTTAAGAATTATAGGGATAGAAGAAGGAGAAGAATTCCACTTCAAAGGCCCAGAAAATATATTCAACAAAATTATTGAAGAAAACATTCTGAACCTAAAGGATATTCCTATGAAGGTTCAAGAAGCTTACAGAACACAAAATAGGGTGGATCAAAAAAAATCTATCCCCTTGCCATATAATAATCAAAACACAAAACATACAGAATAAAGAAAGAATACTAAGAGCCACAAAAGAAAAAGGTCAAGTAACATATAAGGGTAAACCTATCATTATTACACCTGACTTCTCTAGGAAAACCATGAAAGCCAGAAGGTCTTGAATAGATGTGCTGAAGAAACTAAGAGAATATAGATGCAAGCCCAGACTACAATACCCAGCAAAGCTTTCTTTCACCATCAATGGGGAAAAAAAAGATAATCAAGGATAAAAACAAATTTAAGCAATATATAGCCACAAACCCAGCCATACAGAAAGTACTAGAAGGTAAACCACAACTAAAGGAAGCAAACAACATCCATAATAACATAGACATCAAACAACCCTCCACCAGCATAACCAAAAGAAGGCAGACACTCAAACACTACGACCGAAAAGAAAATTACCAGAGCTAACAACCGCTGGTCATTAATATCGCTTAATATCAATGGACTCAACTCACCTATAAAAAGGCACAGGTTAAGAGAATGGATACAAAAACAGGGTCCAACATTCTGCTGTTTACAAGAAACACACCTCAACCACAAACACAGACATTATCTCAGAATAAAGGGTTGGGAAAAGCGTTTTTAATCAAACAGCTCTAAGAAACATGCAGGTGTGGCTATACTAATATCTAAGAAAATCGACTTCAAACTAAAATCAATCAGAAGAGATGGAGATGGACACTTCGTACTCATAACAGGAAAGATTCATCAAGATGAAGTCTCAATCCTGAATATCTATGCCCCTAATATAAAAGTACCCACATATGTAAAAAAAATTACTAGAACTCAAAGCACATATCAAACCCCACTCACTGATAGTAGGAGATTTCAACACTCCTCACTCACCAATGGACAGATCAACCAGACAGAAACTTAACAAAGAAATACGAGAACTAACAGATGTAATGAATCAAATGGATTTAATAGACATCTATAGAACACTCCACCCAAACAGAAAAGAATATACCTTCTTCTCAGCATCTCAGGGAACCTTCTCGAAAATTGATCACATACTCGGTAACAAAGCAAACATCCATACATACAAAAAAGTTGGAGTTACCACCTGTGTCTTATTGGATCACCATAAAGTTAGAATGTAACAACAATTCCACTCCCCAAAAGCATACAAATTCATGGAAACAGTACAGTCAACTACTGAACCACTCCTGAGTCAAGGAAGAAATAAAGAAAGAAATTAAAGTCTTCCTTGAATTCAACAATAATTAAGAAACAACATACACTAACCTATGGGACACTATGAAAGCAGTGCTAAGAGGAAAGTTCATAGCACTTAGTGCCCACATAAAGAAAATGGATAAAGCACATATTAGTGACTTAACAGCACACCTGAAAGATCTAGAAAAAAAGGAGGAGTAGAAGACTGGAAATAATCAAAGTGAGGGCTGAAATCAACAAAATAGACACACAGAAAACAATCCAAAGAATCAATGAAATGAAGAGCTGGTTCTTTGAGAAAATCAACAAGATCAACAAACCCTTATCCAAACTAATTAAAAGGCAGAGATACAACACTCAAATTAACAAGATCAGAAATGAAAAGGGGGACATAACAACAGACAATCAGGAAATTCAAAGAATCATTAGGTATTACTACAAAAGCCTGTATGCCACAAAATTGGAAAATGTACAAGAAATGGACAGGTTTTTTAGATAAATACCACATACAGAAATTAAATCAAGACCAGGTGAACAATGTAAATAGACCTATAAGTCTTGAGGAAATAGAAGCTGTCATCAAAAACCTCCAAACAAAAAAAAAAAGCACAGCACCAGATGGTTTTAAAGCAGAATTCTACCAGATCTTTTGAGAAGAGCTAATACCTATATTCCTTAATATGTTTCACATAAAAGAAACAGAAGGGTCATTGCCAAACTCTTTTTATGAAGCTACAATCACCCTGATACCAAAACCACAAAACACGCAACCAAGAAAGAGAATTATAGACCAATCTCACTTATGAACATTGATGCAAAAATTCTTAATAAAATACAGGCAAACTGAATCCAATATCACATTAAAAAAATCATCCATTATGATCAATAGGCTTCATTCCAGAGATGCAGGGCTGGTTCAACATACGAAAATCTATCAATCTAATCCATCACATAAATAAACTGAAAGAAAAAAACACATGATCATTTCATTAGATGCTGAAAAAGCATTTGACAAAATTCAACACCCCTTTATGATAAAGGTCCTGGAGAGTAGGGATACAAGGATCATATCTAAGTGTAATAAAGCAACATATAGCAAGCCAACAGCTAACATCAAATTAAATGGAGAGAAACTCAAAGCGATTCCACTAAAATCAGGAATAAGACAAGGCTGCCCACTCTCGGCATATCTCTTTAATATAGTGCTTGATGTCCTAGCAATAGCTGTAAGACAAAATAAGGAGAACATGGGGATTCGAATTTGAAAGGAAGAAGTCAATCTTTCATATTTTGCAGATGATATGATAGTGTACATAAGTGACCCCAAAAACTCAACCAAAGAACTTCTACAGTTGATAAATACCTTCACTGAAGTGGAAGGATACAAAATTAACTCAAAAAATATAAGTAGCCCTCCTATACACAAAGGATAAAGAAACAGAGAGGCAAATCAGAGAAACATTACCTTTAACAATAGCCACAAATAGCATAAAGTATCTTGGGGTAACACTAACCAAGGAAGTAAAAGATCTATTTGACAAGAACTTTAAGACCTTGAAGAAAGAAATTGAAGGGGATACCAGAAAATGGAAGGATCTCCCATGCTCCTGATTGGTAGGATCAATATAATAAAAATGGCAATCCTACCAAAGACAATCTAAAGATTCAATTCTATCCCCTTCAAAATCCCAACAGAATCCTT
Organism: Ondatra zibethicus; assembly: GCA_004026605.1. Lineage (NCBI taxonomy): Eukaryota > Metazoa > Chordata > Mammalia > Rodentia > Cricetidae > Ondatra > Ondatra zibethicus. Next base: position 33,976 of record PVIU01014629.1, read on the forward strand.
CATAGACCTTGAGAGAACAATAACTAACTTTATATGAAAAATCAAAAAGCCCATGATAGCCAAAACAATCCTATACAATAAAAGAACGGCCAGAGGCATTACCATCCCTGACTTCAAACTCTATTACAGAGCTACAGCAATGAAAACAACTAGGTATTGCCATAAAAACAGAGATGTTGACCAATGGAATCGAATCGAGGATCTGGATATCAATCCACAAACCTATCAACACCTCCTATTTGACAAAGAGGCTAAAATTATACAATGAAAGGTGATGTTTCTCTGATTTCCCTCTCTGTTTCTTTATCCTTTGTGTATAGGAGGGCTACTGATATTTTTTTTTGAGTTGATCTCATATCCTGCCACATCACTGAAGGTATTTATCAGCTGTAGAATTTCTTTGGTAGAGTTCTTGGGGTCACTTATGTACACTATCATATCATCTGCAAATAATGAAAATTTGACTTCTCCTTTCCAATTTGTATCCCAATGATCTCATTATTCTGTCTTATAGCTATTGCTAGAACTTCAAGCACTACATTAAAGAGATATGGGGAGAGTGGACAGCCCTGTCTTCTTTTAGTGGAATCACTTTGAGTTTCTCTCCATTTAATTTGATGGTAGGTGTCTGCTTGCTGTATATTGCTATTATTATATTTATATATGATCCTTGTCTCCCTAATCTCTCCAAGACCTTTATCATAAAGGGGTGTTGAATTTTGTCAAATGCTTTTTCAGCATCTAATGAAATTATCATATGGTTTATTTCTTTCAGCTTATTCATATGATGGATTACATTGATAGATTTTCGTATGTTGAACCAGCCCTGCATCTCTGGAATGAAGCCTACTTGATCATAATGGATGATTTTTTTTATGTGTTCTTGGATTCTGTTTGCCAGTGTTTTATTGAATTTTTGCATCAATGTTCATGAGTGAGATTGGTCTGTAATTCTCTTTCATGGTTGTGTCTTCGTGTGGTTTTGGTATCAGGGTAACTATAGCTTCATAAAAAGAGTTTGGCAATGACACTTCTGTTTCTATTATGTGAAACATCTTAAGGAGTATAGGTATTAGCTCTTTTTGGAAGTTCTGGTAGAATTCTGCATTAAAACCATCTGGTCCTGGGCTTTTTTTGGTTGGAAGGTTTTTGATGACAACTTCTGTTTCCTCGTGACTTATAGGTCCATTTAAATTGTTCCTCAGGTCTTGATTTAATTTTGGTATATGGTATTTATCTAAAAAACTTGTCCATTTCTTGTACATTTTCCAATTTTGTGGCATACAGGCTTTTGTAGTAAGACATAGTTATTTTCTGAATTTCCTTGGTGTCTGTTGTTTTGTCCCCCTTTTCATTCCTGATCTTGTTAATATGAGTATTCTTTCTCTGCCTTTTGATTAGTTTGGATAGGAGTTTGTCGAAATTGTTGATTTTCTCAAAGAAACAGTTCTTTGTTTCATTGATTCTTTGGATTGTTTTCTGTGTGTCTATTTTGTTGATTTCAGCCTTTAGTTTGATTATTTCCAGTCTTCTAATCCTCCTGGATGAGTCTGCTTCTTCTTTTTCTAGAGCTTTTAGGTGTGCTGTTAAGTCTCTAAAGTGTGCCTTGTACGTTTTCTTTATGTGGGCACTAAGTGCTATGAACTTTCCTCTTAGCACTGCTTTCATAGTGTCCCATAGGTTGGGTTATGGTGTGTCGTTATTTTCATTGAATCCAAGGAAGATTTTTATTTCTTTCTTTTTTTCTTCCTTGACCCTGGAGTGGTTCAGTAGTTGACTGTTCAATTTCCATGAGTTTGTGGGCTTTCTGGGGGTGCAATTGTTGTTAAATTCTAACTTCACTCCATGATGATCCGATAAGACACAGGTGGTTACTCCATTTTTTTTGTATCTGTGGATGTTTACTTTGTTACAGAGTGTGATCAGTTTTCAAGAGGGTTCCATGAGCTGCTGAGAAGAAGGTATATTCTTTCCTGTTTGGGTGGAATGTTCTATAGATGTCTATTAAGTCCATTTGATTTATTGCATCTGTTAGTTCTCTTAGATCTCTGTTAAGTTTCTGTCCGGTTGACCTGTCCATTGGTGAGAGAGGAGTGTTGAAATCTCCTACTATCAGTGTGTGGGGTTTGATGTGTGCTTTGAGTTCTAGTAATGTTTCCTTTACATATGTGGGTTCTTTTATATCAGGGACATATATATTCAGGATTGAGACTTCATCCTGATGGATTATACCTTTTAAGAGTATAAAATGTCCATCTCCATCTCTTCTGATTTATTTTAGTTTGAAGTCGATTTTGTTCGATATTAGTATAGCCATACCTGCTTGTTTCTTAGGGTCGTTTTATTGAACATCCTTTTCCCAACACTTTACTCTGAGATAATGTCTGTCTTTGTGGTTAAGTTGTGTTTCTTGTAAACAACAGAATGTTGGACCCTGTTTTTGTATCCATTCTCTTAACCTGTGCCTTTTTATAGGTGAATTGAGTCCATTGATATTAAGTAATATTAATGACCAGAGGTTATTAACTGCGTTTTTTTGGGGGGGATTGTAGAGTTTGTGTGTGTTCTTTCTTTGAGTTGTGCCAGTGGAGGGCTGTTAGATGTGTTATTATGGGTGGTGGTTGCCTCCTTTAGTTGTGGTTTTCCTTCTAGTACTTTCTGTAAGGCTGGGTTTTTGGCTATGTATTGCTTAAAATTTTTTTATCCTGAAATACCTTGTTTTCTCCATCGATGGTGAATGAAAGCTTTGCTGGGTACAGTTGTCTGGGCTTGCATCCATGTACTTTTAGTGTCTGCAGCACATCTATCCAAGACCTTCTGGCTTTCATGGTTTTCATAGAGAAGTAAGATGTAATTCTGATATATTTACCTTTATATGTTACTTGGCCTTTTTCCTTTGCAGCTCTTAGTATTCTTTCTTTATTCTGTATGTTTTGTGTTTTGATTATTATATGGCGAGGGTTTTTTTTTTTTGATCCAATCTATTTGGTGTTCTTTATGCTTCTTGTACCTTCATAGGCATATCCATCTTTAGGTTGGGAAAGTTTTCTTCTATAATTTTGTTGAATATATTTTCTGGGCCTTTGTGCTGTAGGTCTTCTCCTTCTTCTACTCCTATTATTCTTAGGTTTGGTCTTTTTATGGTGTTCCAGATTTCCTGTGTGTTTTATGTTAAGAATTTGTTGGATTTGTTGTTTTCTTTGATCAATGATTTTATTTTCTCGATATTATCTTCAGCGTCTGAGATTCTTTCTTCTATCTCTTGTAGTCTGTTGGTTATACTTGTCTCTGCTGTTCCTGATCGTTTACCCAGATTTTCCATCTCCAGCCTTCCCTCCGTTTGTGTTTTCTTCATTGCTTCCATTTCAGTTTTTAAGTCTTGAACTGTTTCCATTTCCTGTTTGATTGCTTTTTCTTTGTTTTCTAGGGTATCTTTGAGGAATTTATTCATTTCTTCTAACTTTTTGTTAGTTTTCTCATCCCTTTCTTCAAAGGATTTTTTCACTTCTTTAAAGGTCTCTATCACTTTCATAATGTTACTTTTAAAGTCAATTTCTTCTACTTCTTCTGGGTTAGGTTGCTCAGGTTTTCCTGTTGCACACTCGCTGGTTTCTGGTGTTATCATGTTGCTTTTCAGGTTGTTGGATGCTTTCTTGGATTGGTGCCTGCCCATCTCTTCCTTTGATTGCAGTCAAGGGAGTCTCAGTGGGTGGGGACCTCCCAGAAAGGCTTGCAAACACTCTCTCCTCTGGATAGCTGATCTCAGTGCAGAAAGGGGAAGTCCCGTCTGGACCTCCGTTCTCAGCAGAGGAAGAGAGAGTCCTGGTGGTCCAAGGACCCACAGAGGAATGGGCAAACTTGAGGGCGATGTGAGGTTCAGTGTGGAACAAGGAGGCCCGCTGCAGTGGCTCCCTCGGTGACCTTCCTGCCAGGCGTGCACAAACTTACCAGTCTGCACCTCTGATCTCAGCACAGGAAGGGAGCAAGATCTTTTCTTTTTCTACTTGCCATTTAGATTAGATCCATGTATGTCTCTCTTAGGGTTCTCATTGTTGTCTAGGTTCTCTTTGATTGTGATTTGTAGGCTGGTTTTCTTTGCTTTATGTTTAAAAACCACTTATGAGTGAGCATATATGATAATTGTCTTTCTGTGTCTGGGTTACCTCACTCAATATGATGTTTTCTAGCCCATAAGAAAAATATTACCCTTCACAATAGCCACAAATGGCATAAAATATTTCAGAGTAACTCTAACCAAACAAGTGGAAGGCTTATATGACAAGAACTGTTCCAATTTGTATCCCCTTGATATCTGTTTGTTTTCTTATTGCTCTAGCTAGGACATCAAGATCTATATTGAATAAATATTGAAAGAATGGAAAACCTTCTCTTGTTCCTGATTTAAGTGGGATCGCTGGGAGGTTATCTCCATTTAGTTTGATGTTGCCTGTTGGCTTGCTGTATATTGTCTTTATTATGTTTAGATATGTTCCTTGTATCTCTGCTCTCTTCAAGATCTTTATCATGAAGGGATGTTGTATTTTGTTGAAAGCTTTTTCAGCATCTAATGAGATGATCATTTTTCAGAGTGTTTATATGGTGGATTACGTTGACAGATTTTCATATGTGGAACCATCCTTGCAACTCTGGGATGTAGCTGACTTGATCATGATGGAAGATGTTTCTTACATGTTCTTGGATTCAGTTTGCCAGTATTTTATTGAGTATTTTTGTATCAATGTTCCTGAGTGAGACTGGTCTGTAATTCTCTTTCTCTGTAATATCTTTCTGTGGTTTGGGTATCAGGGTAATTGTAGCCTCATAAAAAGTGTTTGGCAAGGTTCCTTCTGTTTCTATTGTATGGAACAAATTTGAGGAGCATTGGTATTAGTTCTTCTTTAAAAATCTTGTATCATTCTGAGCTGAAACCATCTGATCCTGGGCTTATTTTAATTGGGACCCTTTGGTGACTGTTTCTGTTTCTTTAGCAATTACAGGTATATTTAATTTGCTTGTCTGGTCTTGATTTAATTTTGGTAAGTGATATTTATCCAGAAAGTTGTCCATTTCCTTTAAATTTTCCAATTTAGTGAAGTACAGGTTTTCAAAATGTGACCTGATGATTCTCTGGATTTCCTCCATGTCTGTTGTTATGTCCCCAATTTCATATCTGAATTTGTTAATTTGGATATTATCTCTCTGCCTTTTGACTAGTTTGCATAGAGGTTTTGGTTTATTTTGTTGATATTTCCAAAAAACCAACTCTTTGTCTCATTGATACTTTGTATTGTTTTCTTTGTTTCCATTTGTTGATTTCAGCTCTAAATTTGATTATTTCCTGCCATCTAGTTCTCCTGGGTTAGTTTGCTTCTTTTTGTTCTAAAGTTTTCAAATATTCTGTTAATTCACTAGTGTGAGATTTTTTCCAGTTTCTTTATATAAGCATTTAGTGCTATGAACTTTCCTATTAACATTGCTCTCATTGTGTCCCATAAATATGGGTATGTTGTGTGGTCATTTTCATTGAATTTTAGGACGTCTTTAATTTCTCCCTTTATTTCTTCCTCGATCCATTGATGATTCAGGTGAGCATTGTCTAATTTCCGTGTGTTTGTGGGCTTTCTGGAATTAGTTTTGCTGTTGAATTCTAATTTAAACCATGGTGATTTGATAAGATACATTGGGCTATTTCAATTTTTTTGTATCTGGTGAGGTTTGTTCTGTTACTGAGTATGTGGTCAATTTTTGACAAGGTTCCATGAGGTGCCAAGAAGAATGTATATTCTTTTATGTTTGAATGGAATGTTCTATAGATGTCTGTTAAGTCCATTTGAGTCATAACATATGTTAGTTCCCTTATTTCTTTGTTAATTTTTTGTCTGACAGACCTGTCCAGTGGTGAGAGAGGAGTGTTGAAGTCTCCCACTATTAGTGTGTGAGGTTTAATGTGTGATTTAAGCTTTAGAAGTGTTTTGAATACATATGAGGGTGTCCTTGTATTCAGGGCATAGATGTTCAGTATTGAGATTTCCTCTTGTGGGAATTTTTCCTGTGGCTAACATGAAATGTCCTTCTTTGTCACTTTTGATTGATTTTAATTTGAAATCTATTTTGTTAGATAGTAAGATAGATACACCAGCTTGTTTCTTAGGTCCATTTTATTTGAAATTTTTTTCCCAAACCTTTACTCTGTGGTGATACATTGTCTCTCTTGAGGTTGAGGTGTGTTGCTTGTATGTAGCAGAAGGATGGATTATGTTTTTGTATCCAATCTGTTAGCCTCTGTCTTTTTATAGGTGAGTTGAGTCCTTTTATATTAAGGGATATTAATGACCAGTGATTGCTATCTTCTGTTAATTCAGTTAATTTAATTAATTTAAGTTAATTCATTGTTGGTGATGTTATTTTTTGTGTTTTTCCCTTCTTTGGGATTTGCCACTGTTAGACCATCAATTATCTGTTTTTGTTGATGTAGCCAACTTCCTTGGGTTGGAGTTTTCCTTCTAGTACTTTGTGTAGGGCTGGGTTTGTGGATAGGTATTGCTTAAATCTTGTTTTTGTCATGAAATATCTTGTTTTGTCCTTCTATGGTGATTGAAAGTTTTGCTGGGTGTAGTAGTCTGATCCATGGTCTTTTAATGTCTGCATAACACTTGATCAGGACCTTCTGGCTTTCACTGTTTCCATTGAAAAGTCAGATGTAGTCCTGATAGGACTGCCTTGATATGTTAATTGGCCTTTTTTCTTTGGAGCTCTTAATATTCTTTCTTTATTCTGAATGTTTAGTGTTTTGATTATTATGTGGCTAGGGGACTTTTTTTTTGATCCAGTTTATTTGGTGTTCTGTAAGTTTCTTGTTTCTTTTGTAGGCATACCTTTCTTTAGGTTGGGAAAGTTTTCTTCCATGATTTTGTTAAATATATTTTCTGTGCTTTTTGGTTGAACTTCTTTTACTTCTTCTATTATTCTTAGGTTTAGTCTTTTCATGTTGTCCCATATTTTCTGGATATTTTGTGTTAAGCTTTTGTTAGATTTAATGTTTTCTTTGACTGATGGGTCTGTTTCCTCAATTGTGTCTTCAGCACTTGAGATTCTCTCTTCCATCTCTTATATTCTGCTGTTTATGCTTGCATTTGTGGTTCCTGATCATTTACCCATAATTTCCATTTCTATAATTCCCTTGGCTTGTGTTTTCTTTATTGTCTCTTTCAGTTTTCAAGTCTTGAATAGTATATTTCATATGTTTGATTGCCTTTCTTCCTTTTTCTTAAAGGATTTGTTGATGTCTTCCAATTTTTTTGTTTGTCTTTTTCTCCATTTTTGTTTGAGGGAATTTTTCATTTTCTCTTTAAGGTCCTCAAACATTATCCTAAAATTTTTTTTTTGCTTGTTCATCTATATTTGCTTGTTGAAGTCTTGCTGTTGTAGGCTCACTAGTTTTTACTGGTGTCATATTGCCCTTTGTGGTGTTGCTCTTTGTGTGTTCTTACCTTGCCTTGTTGATCTTTGTGTGTTTGTACCTTGTCTACCCATATTTTCCTGTGATTGTTGTAGTTGGGGCTGTCTGTGACTCTGGTGCTCAATCTCCCAGGTGCCAGTGGATTCAGGCTCATATGGTTTCTCCTTGTTGTGCTGTCAGGGCCATGGTTCCAGTCACCTTATTGGTCACATGGAGGTTGCTTGGTATTCCCAGGTTTTGCTGCCCAGACTCATAGACCTCTCTGATTCTGGCCTACTCCCTCAGTGGTTGCTCCCTTGTACCTGCTTCTGTGGAGTTTGCTGTCTTAGGCCTGCTTCAGCCTAGGTTGCTGGCTCAGTCCTGTCTCCATGAATGTTCCTAGTCTAGATCTACTCCTATGGAGGTCCCAGGCTTGGTGTTGGTCCTGCAAAGGTCTCTGGCTCTGGCCCACTCTCCTGGATGTGCCAGACTCAGATGTGCCCAGACTCACAGAGATCCTAGCTAAGGGCTACTCCCTCAGAGGTCCCAGACTCATTGGACCCACAGAGGTCTCTGGTTCCTTACTACTCATTAGGAGGTACCAGCCTCATTATGTTAGGCCAGTCCTTTGGAGGTCACAGGCTTATGCCGAGACCCACAGAGGTCCTGGCTCAGACCTAGTTCCTTGGAGGTCCAAGACTCATGCCCCAAATAGATTATTTTTAATTACTTTCTATGTCCCATTCCCAGGTCATGCTACATCCTTAATAATATGTTGCTGGCTTTAAACATCATTTTTAAAAAGATTTATTTTATTTTTAGCATGCACACACATACTCCCTTTCCCCCCTCTCTTTCTGTGTGTATGTGTGTGTGTGTGTGTGTGTGTGTACGTACACACTATAGGTACAAATGCTCTGAGAAGCCAGAAATGTTAGGTCCACTGGAGGCTGACAGGATTGGGGTCTTCTGCAAGATCAGTCAGAGTTCTTTATCACAGAGGTTGTTTTGAACCTCATCATGAACTAATGTCCACACTGTCACCTTGACTTCCTTAGTTCTCACAGAGTTGCTTTACCTTCATCTCCATTTTCTGTTCCATGTCTCAATAGAGAAGAAAAAGTATGATTTATGTGATGTCAGTGATTGAAATTCAGGGTAAATGGAAAACAAAAAGATGCGATAATTTTTTCTGGGAAACAGACATCATTTTCCTGCACAAAGAAGGCAGAAAATTATTCCTGAGTTATAAAATCTTCTATAAGAGATATAATTAAGGGAATAAGTATTAGGAAAGAAAGATTTTCTATTTCAATAAATTTCTAATTGATATATGATATTGATATTTCTGAAGTCATTGATATCACTCACTGCCCAAGTAGCTTCCTTGTACTTTACATTCATGTTGAGCTCAGATCATGGGCTTCCTCCTGATTTCTAGTGACAGCACAGACCACAAAACATGGCACTCAACTGCAACATGACTATGGATTCAGACAAGGCCCTTAGAGGCAGCCCAGACTAAAAATTATCAACATGGGCCACAGGTGGCAGCACAGGCAACTCACATCAATATGGCCCCAGTGGCACTACCGCCTACAGAAATTAACATGGCTTTGGGCTGCAGTATAGACCATGGACATCTGCATGGTGTTCAGTCATTAACATTGGCTATGGAGATCAACACAGTCCTTGTCTGCTGTAGGATCATAAACCCAGACACGGCCCTTGGTGGCAGCAATGGCCCAGATATCACTTTGTCCTCAGGTATCAGTGCAGGTCACCCAGATTTATATGCCCCCTGGCATCATAATGGCCCACAGACCTCAACATGGCTTCAGGCTGCAACACAGACTACAGTTGTCCACATGATGGCAACATGGGCCACAGACATCAATGCCCATGGGTCACAGAACCCATGACCAAGAAAGATAAGTCCCTCAGTGGTAGCTGGAACCTAGATATCACCATGGCCTGAGGTTGTAGCACCAGCCAATCATATCCATATGGCCCCTGGAGGTAACATGGACCAAGGACATCAATATGGCCTCAGGCCAAGGCACAGATCAGATGTCCATGTGGTACTAGGTCATAACACAGGCCACAGATACCTAGACAGCCTCTGGCTACATCAGGGCCACTGACCCCCACATGGTCCTCAAGAGCATCATAGACCATAGTGGTCATTCAAGGAGGTACAATTCAGAAAGTAAACCTTTCCTCATCTTGGCCTCCCCATTGGCAAAAGAAGGTAATCCTGAGGCTGGGAAGTGTGTTCAGCACCTGAGTCTGTGTGTACGTAAGTTCCAGGCTCAGGCAGTCCTCATCATTGACCATACTGGGCAATGACCTTCTCATCCATCAACCTCACCCCTCTCTCACACTTGTCACCACTATCACATCTCCACTTCTGCCTCTCTCCATTGCACAAGCACTGCTTCACTCTTCCATCTGCCTCAGCTCTCCATTGCTCATTTCTTCATTGTACTGGTTGCCATTAGCCCTGTGCATCCCATTCAGAGTCAGGAGACAGGGGTAGTCTTCTACTGATCTGGTTTCTTCCAAAGCTAGCTCTGAGTAGGAGTAAAGGAGGGCAGCAAGGGTCTCACTCTGGGTTCTTATATATGCTTAAAATTATTGTTATTGAGCTAATAGCATTGTTCTCAGGAGGGAAAAAATTGGAAGATCATAAAGCAGATGAGTGAGTGGTGATTTAAAATACTGGAAATTGTCAAATGAAAGTGAAATAAACAAAGTTAAGGATTTAATCTTTTTTGATGGTGAAGGATGTTCCCCCATCCCATGAGGTAAGAAGAAATGGGGCTTTGGTAATCAAAAGTCCATAAATAGATGTAAGCAAATAACTTTAAATGGGGAAGAACACTCCATCCTAACACCCAAATCTTTCCCTTGCACTATAATAATGCTGACTATTGTAATGTTCTCTGCTAGCAGTTCCCCAACATATGCACTCTATTTTCTTAAAATATTACCTTGAATCCTCATATTTTCCAGTCCCTAGCACTACAAAAGATGCATTGCTGTCTCTCTAGTTCACCTTCCAGCTGCATGTTGATACTGTTGCTGGCTGTGACAAGTCTCCAACACGAGAACTCCATGTAACACAGGGACCAAACTATCTGAGTCTTCTTACTGGATTTTTTAGGCACATCAAGCTGTTTGAGTTCATACTTGGTTCTGAGACACTTGAGCATAAACTTTGTCTCAGCACTAAGAGCTAAAGATTGGTGGAGAAGGTCACCTCCTAGTTAATTCCTAGAATTAAGGAAGCCATCCTATGCTTTCTGCTCCATCTGGGGCACAGGAACATGGACACTAATTCTCCTGGAGATGGGTTTTCATGCAGTCATTAGCTGAGGACCCAGTGGCAAGGAGTGAAAGCTGATCCTCATTGGCAGTCTAGGGCTATGTCTTCTGTACCATAGCTGGTTCTCATGGTCTTTCATCATCCACTCATCATTCCATTAACAAAACACCACATAGTTAGAAGCACCTACAATGAAATTCAAGTAAATATGAGTACATATACATGAGCATGTTTTTCAACATGTGGTTATGCACTCTAACAGACCAGCTGAAAAGAAATGTCATACAAAGTATCTGGAACATCTTAGTAGGGATGAAGTTTTGTAAATATAAATACATGTAAAGATATATGTATAATTGCATGTATGTATTACAGATGTATATGTATCTACTCATGTAAAATATATGTAACTATTAACATACATGTTTGAAGCAAGAATAATGGCATGTAAAAGAATTACTTTCATGGAAACAGAGGCCATTACATCAAATACATAAGAAACAAAATGATTAACATAATCCTGTAATTCTTCATGACTAAATTGTATTTGGAATGATAGACTAGTACACATATGCTTCTATATATATATGTATATATATATATATGTATATATAATCTATACTGAAGTAGAAATAAATCTGGCTGTGGGAGAAAAGGAGAAAGAGTGAGAATGGTCAGAGTAAATGTTCTACTTCTATGAAACCCAGCACTATGTACAATTAATATGTCAAGTAATGTTTGCTTTTAAAAAGCTGTGTTATCCTCTTACTGTAATTGATATGCCTTTGAACACTAAATAAGAAACTCTTGACTTAAAAGACATTGGAAAGGAGAGACCTCTAAATTAACACAAAAACAAAATATGCCAAAACAATGAACTGTCCTCTGTATACTAACTTTTAAAATGTCAAGAAATTAGAGATGACTCTTATAAATTATTTTAAAATCTTGCAAAATTCATAAATGTTTTCAGTGATGCATGGGATTTTTAAAACATATAATGTTTCAGGATACATTAGTAATTATGGATTTAAAATATTGGGTAAAAAAATCTGTGGAGGCATGGCTCAGTCAGAGTACTGGTTGATTTTCCAGAGGCCCTGGGTTCAATTTCCAGCATCCACAAAGCAATTCACAACTGCCCCTAGCTCCAGTTCCAGGATACCTGATGTTTACATCTGACCTCTCTTTAAATGGCATACATACATTACACAAGCACATATGCAGTCAAAACACCCACACACATAAATTTTTAAAATAATGAATAAAAAGCTTCTATTTCAAAACAAAATTGCACCTGTAACTTATATATAAATATGATCCAGTGTGTCTAAGACAGTAGTTGATTTACAAAAATTTTAGAGTAAGTATCTTTGTATCCTAAAACTAATTTTTTCAAGAGGATATTTTTGCCAACTTTTAGAGAAGGAACAACAATATACAAACTTAAACAGAAAATGCAGAGTGGAAGCAAGGTGGCTTTAACAAAAGACAAACGAGAGCTCCCAGGGGCGCTGAAATCAACAGGTGCACAGCTACTACCTTGAGTACACATTGAGTGTGGAGTACAGGTGAGCTCAGGAGGAGCCAAGTGAATTGGTATCCACAGTGTGGGATACTTCTCCCTAAAGAAATGTGGCTTATTGGGCAACAGCTTCCCCCCCCAAAAAAAGAGATTCCTATTATGATCTGATCATCCCCTGATGTGTTCTCAGAGAACTCAGTAACCACCTAGGATTTGGATGAGGAATTGCATGTCAGTCTCAGAAAAACTAGAAATAACTGTAGTCCAGTAAGAACACCTTTTTCTTATTTCCAAATTCTCCCATGTGTTACTCCTTCTATCAGACCTAGGATCTTCCCTTTGTCAATGTCATTGCAGGAACCACATCTGCCTGAAGCAGCAAGTTCTTTATCTTCTTCTCAAAATTAATTTGAAAAAATTTGCATCAGGATGTAGGGGTGTGGATAGATCTCATGGAAAGAATTGATCAATTCAGTCATAACTCATGTCAGGAGGGTAAAGTTCTCTCCAGGGGCCAGGACAGGGCCTTTCTGTGTCAGCACAGAGAGGTTCCTGTACAGACCTGGGAAGGGGAAAGAGGAAGTTCCCTGCCTTCCTCTTTTATGATTTATGTTTTCTTTTCAATCAATGACATCTATAATTTGAAAACTAAAAACCCACTATTCTTTGACAAAAAAAAAATAGAAAAACTGCCTCTAGGCTAGGCAGAAGGGAGGAATTGCTGCCATTCAATGCATCCTGGATGGAATGGATTTTCCCTTCCATCTCACACTGACCAAGGAGATTTAAATATTTTTGCTAGGTACTTTTCAGAAGGATTATTTTCTTCAGAAGGATTAAAGATAGCTGCTAGAAACAGTTCTTTTTCACTTAGTAATCCACAGATACTAAAAAAACAAGGTATAAGATTTACAGAGATTTAAAACTATAAATAGACCATACTTACTGAAGGTAGCTTTAAAGGTTTTTAACAACTAAAACCAAAAGTATTGAGAGATAAGAGCTTTTGCATAAAAGCCACTGTGACCTTTTCAGATGATGAAATGCAGTTAGACTTACAGATACCCATCAAAACATTGGTGTCTTGCCTTCTGTCAGAAGATTATCTTTGCTGAAAGTCCTGCATCCAATGATAAGATACAGTTGGACTCTCTCTTGTTGACAACAAAGGTTTCCAGGAGTGTTTACAGAGAACAACTACCCCCTGGACTGGCCCAACATTATGACCATACAATTGTGAAACTAACCAGTTCATCTATCTCCATCTAGATTAAACAATACCCAGTGATTCTGGAAACAAAAAGGGAAACTGAAGTCCATATTGCTAGTATTTAGAGACACAGGCATCCTGTTGCTTTGCCTATCACAACAGACCACACCTCTCTTGCTTGGGACTTTTAATTCTCATGAGTCTGCTTATTCCATAGGAGGTGTATACTTCCTTGGACTAGAAAGATGTATTCTTCAGCCTACCACTCTCAGGAGTGATTCATTCCATCTTTTCCTTTAAATAGGCAGCCCCAAAGGAAAGTTACAATGCTGAAATTACTTGACCAGACTACCACAAGGACTTAAAAATTTTCCCACCTTGTTTAATGAGATACTAAATTCTGACCTCCTGCCCTTCCCTCAGTGGCTTTCCAGGACCATATTCTTACAATATGTAACTGGCATCATCCTAGACTCTAAAACTACAGTAAATAATAAACCAGTCACTGAGGGGCTTCTGTAAGAGTTACAGACTTTGTGCTTATGGAATGTTTGCTAAGGAAGTCCAGCTTTGTAAAGAAGAGGCTACTATCCTGGATAACGGTTGAGCAAAGGCAAAGAAGCCTGTCTCAGAGTAGGATTGCTGTCATCACTCTGATTCTAATTCCAAATACTAAGAGACAAGTTCAAGAGGTCCTAGGTACAAGTGATTATTTCTGCATTTGGATACAAGACTTTGTGGAAATGGCAAGGTCTCTATACATGAGCACAAAATGGGGCACTGAACCTAAACACAGACTGAGACAAAACAAAAGACATTTGAGACTTTAATAACAGCTCTGAGCTTGGGTTCAGACCCAGGACTTCCAGATGTCTCAAAACCCTTTCATCTGCTTGTGCATTGAACAAAAGACATTACAAAAGGTGTTTTAATCCAAACTTTGGGATCATGATAATACCCTGTGACATATTTTAACAAATGATTATACCCTGTAGTAAGGATGGCCTAGCTGTCTAAGAGCTATGACAGCTACTGATAGACTGATTCGGAAAAAAACAAACAAACAAAGAATTAATTCTGGGTCAGGATCTTATACTCACAGAACTGCAAACAAGGTACCTCAGTCCAGAGTGCAAAATTGATTGAGCTGACCCAGGTTCTCTGATGGGGAAGAGGAAAATACATTGCCATATACAGAGGCACTTTGTACGTTTTTATTACCACATATGTCCACATTATGACCTATAGAGAAATAAGCCTTCTCACCACTGTGGGATAGGGCATTAAAAACAAAAAATCCTTGGCCCTCTTAGAAGCTATTTGCCGTCCCCTTCTAATTGTTATCCTCTGATGTTGAGTATATTAAAAACAAAGACACCCCTAAAGCAACAGGTAACCAGATTGCTGACCTTTTAACCTGACAAATGGCCCTAAGACTAGTGGCATATATAGAAATTCTGGTGAAAGAGCCTGACCTGATGCTACTAAAGACGCCATAGTAAAACCAATAGTAAATGCAGATCCAAACATGATTGGAAAGCTTGAACCACTGGGTTGGTGGAAACCAAAGAGAAAGATCATTCTCCCAGAAACAACGAGCATGACTCTGATAACTGACCTTTGATATATTACTCAATTCGGGTCCTTGAAACTTTCTAAATGATCACATCAAGGTATGTTATACCTAAACTAGACAGCCTGGCATGGGATGTCTCAGCCAGATGCCAGGTTTATGCTCACGTAAATCCAAAACAGAAAGTCTTTACCTAGGAAGAAGTCTGAATGAGAGGCTAACGTCTGAGAAAACTCTTGAAAAGTAACTTCATAAAGACCCAGCCTACCAAGGGAGGGAATGAGTACTTGCTACTTTTTATAGATAACTTTTTCAAGTGGGTAGAAGTGTCCCTCAAGCAGAAATGTTCAAAGGGTAGCTTAAAAACTCCCTTAGGAACTGGTCCACTGATTTGGCCTTCCCCTAACAATAAGGCCTTTGAATGTCCAGATTTTCACAGCAAAATCACCCAATTAATAGCTAAAACTATAGACATAAATTAAGAACTTTAGTATACATATAGACCTTATAATTCAGGGCAGGTATTAAAAAGTAAACAAAACATTAAAAAGCCCTTGACACTCATTACAGTACAGTGAACGATGAATAGATTTTCCCCTTTGTTTTATTTTAGGCCTGCTGTACTCCTTATAGGGAGGGATTTACCTACTATGAGATTATATTGGAAATTCTCCCTGCTACTTCCCCAGATCAGAGACCAGCAGTTGGCAGAACTCTCTGCCATTGCATTCTCAAGTCAAAGCAGGTTCTCCAGTGCTCCATAAAGGCTATTCTTTGGGCTATCTAAAGGTAGGAAGTATTTTATCAGTGAGGTGTAGGATCCCTTGCAACCCTCCTCCATCCATCTATGCCTACTGATCTTCTGCACTCATCAGCAGCTGTTGAGAGTTAGTGATTAAAATGGCTGTATGTTAATCAAATGATATTTCATAGTCCTTCTTATCTTTTCTCCTTTAAAACTTTTTAGTCCCTTCTTAAGCAATGTTTATTGAGCTTTATAGGGGAAGGCATAAATGTGCAGTTTAGAGCTGAGCACTTAATTTTCATATCTTCTCAGGATCTTGTAATGACAAAATCACTGCCTTCATGGTTGTTTGCTGGACAGTGAGGTTTCTCTGATTGAGTCTGAGAGTCTATTCTTCAGATTTTGTACTTTTTGAATATATTTCTCTACTACCTAATTTCACTTAATTTCAACATGTGTTTCTATTCTTTGAGAATTTCATTCATATATACTGTTGTAGGGTATCCAAAAGAGAAGACAACTGAGACACAGGTTCAGGCCAATAGAAACTTTTTATTATCTGACCTGTGACTACACTGAGTGTTTGTGATCCCAATGTAGCTCAGTTTGAGCTTTAAAGTATAAAACCTATGTCCTGCCTTGGCATACTTTAGTTAGTACAAACACTTAGCCAGAAGCAGAACTCTAGAAGTAAAAAAAAAAAGCAAGATTAGTACATTTAAAGTATTTCCCAAAATGATGAAATTTGATGAATTAGTTCTTTGTTTTAATTTAGTCAGTCAGTATTGTCTACATGCTGAGTTTTATGACCTAAATGTTACTTCTAGCAACTGTCATGTAAATATTCTTTCACACTGCTCCTATATAAAAATAACTAATTAACTCACAAGAGTAATTAAAATAAAAAACAAGGCTAAAAGTCTTAATGTTTTTTTTTTAAAAGTTAAGGGACCTAAAACACAGAAGAGAAAATTTAAAACTATTGAGAAAATTTTATATAAGAGAGACATAAATGTGTAAGTGGTTAAGATAGAAAATTAAAATTGAGCAAATTATAGTTAGTTCTAGTAACTAATAGAGCTAATGGTTCAGGTTTATAAGAGATTCAACTTACAAGTACTAATATTTCTTTTCCCACCATAATTTTATTTTATTTTTTTTGTTTTGTTTTATTTTTTCCATTCAAAAACATAATTAAAGAAATAAAATTTTGATCTGGACCCTGTCCCGGCTGCACCTGAGCTCGGCCCACCCGGGCTGAGGCCTTGGGGGAAGGGCGAGTCCCCTGCTAGGGGGCCTCCTTTGTCCCACGGAGCCGAGCAGAGAGGAGCTGGCAACCCTCAGTAGGCCTGCTTTTGGGACCGGGATCCTCGCCCAACCAGCTTCCGCGGATTCATCTGGACCCTGTCC
>PVIU01014630.1:0-51237 GCA_004026605.1 Ondatra zibethicus
GAAGCAAAAAATATCAAATGGAAAAAAGAAAGCATATTCAACAAGTGGTGCTGGTATAACTGGATATCAACATGTAGAAAAATGAAAATAGACCCATATCTATCACCATGTACAAAACTCAAGTCCAAATGGATCAAAGACCTCAACATAAAGCCAGCCACACTGAACCTTATAGAAGAGAAAGTGGGAAGTACACTTGGATGCATTGGCACAGGGAACCACTTCCTAAATAGAACCCCAGCAGCACAGACACTGAGAGAAACAATTAATAAATGGGACCTCCTGAAACTGAAAAGCTTCTGTAAAGCAAAGGACACAGTCAACAAGACAAAACAACAGCCTACAGAATGGGAAAAGATCTTCACTAACCCCACATCAGACAGAGGTCTGATCTCCAAAACATACAAAGAACTCAAGAAATTGGACACCAAAAGAACACATAATCCAACAAAAAAAAAAAATGGAGTACAGACCTAAACAGAGAACTCTCAACAGAAGAATCTAAAATGGCTGAAAGACACCTAAGGAAATGTTCAACATCCTTAGTCAACAGAGAAATGCAAATCAAAACAACTCTGAGATTCCAGCTTACACCTGTAAGAATGGCCAAGACCAAAAACACTGATGACAACTTATGCTGGAGAGGTTGTGGGGAAAAGGGAACACTTCTGCATTGCTGGTGGGAATGCAAGCTGGTACAACCCCTTTGGATGTCAGTGTGGCAATTTCTCAGAAACTAGAAACAACCTTCCTCAAGACCCAGTAATACCTCTTTTGGGTATATATCCAAAGGATGCTCAATCTTGCCACAAGGACATGTGCTCAACTATGTTCATAGCAGCTTTGTTTGTCATAGCCAGAACCTGGAAACAACCTAAATGCCCCTCGATCGAAGAATGGATAAAAAAAAGTGGTACCTTTACACAATGGAGTACTACACAGCAGAAAAAAATAACGACAGCTTGAATTTTTCAGCAAAATGGATGGATCAAGAAAACACCATTTTGAGTGAGGTAACCCAGACACAGAAAGACATTTATCCCATGTACTCACTCATAGGTGGTTTTTAAACATAAGGCAAAGAAAACCAGCCTACAAATCACAATTCCAGAGATCTTAGACAACAATGCGGACACTCAGAGAGACTTACATATATCTAATTTACGTGGGAAGTACAAAGTATAAAAAGACAAGATCTCCTGAGTAAATTGGGAGCACAGGGACCTTGGGGGAGGGTTGAAGGAGGGAGGGGAGTGGTAGGGAGGGGAGCAAAGGAAAATGTAGAGCTCAATAAATATCATGGAAAAAAAAAAGAGAAAGTTTGCTGCTTTTTATAAACTTGACAGTACTGAGACAGTCCACAGCTTTCCCACCCCTCCATGTTTTTGGGATACTGCTTCACCAGGATGTATGGTCACACACGGCTCAGGACAGTGGCGATCTGGTGTTTGTATTCTGAGCCATGGATCTTTGTGAGGGGAGTGACTAGATGGATGATCACAGTGGCTTTGTGCTGAACGAAGGCGTGCCAAGATGGGCACGGAGAGAGAGATGGTGGCAGAGGCCCCAAGCACCTCTGAGAACTCTCCTTGATCGCAGTTGATTGGAAAGGGACATTCGGTTCCCCGAAAGCATCTCTGAGGAGATGGGCCTTCTTCCTTCCTGCCTCCTTAGAAAGTTCTCATCTTCCCCTCAGACTCGGGCTGTGGTTCCTACACGCTTCAGAGAAGGGTTCTTAATAGCCTATACCCTCCTATAGGTTGAGGTTCCAGTTCATCCATCTGTTTTTTTGCAACAAATTTGTTCTCTAGTCAGTGTAAGACTTTGTTTGATGCTGATCTGGGTTTCAAATACAGGGAAGGACACAGTAGGAAGGAGAGGCATTTACAGAAAAGTGACTCTAAGTGACAGCGCTACTGGAAACCAAGGAACCTCAGTCAGTCAGAATCCAGAGTAATTGCACTGCTCACGGCTGACCTCAGAAAGGCCCTGACTGCAGGTTGGCTCCATCGAGTACTTGGGCATCTTGAGGAGTGGGCACTGCATGTACTTTGGGGAATGTGAGGAAATGAGCCACAGATTAATCACCTAGCACCCGCCTGGGAGAGTTAGAGCTCCTGCAAGCCCAAGGGACAGCAAGCAAGTTGACAGAAACAGAAAGAGAAACAAGAACTAACTTGGCCACCATCACACAGGGTAGGAGAACTGTAACTCAAAAATCCATCTTTTAAGGTAATTTGCATAGCAATAGTTAACAGTGAATTAGCTCACATACAAATGGATTGTACAGTTCTGGCCCAAGGAGTGACCAGACTGGAGCAGGGCCTATAGGAAACCCTAAACCAGAGAAGGGGGTCTCAGAGGCCGAAACAGGGTGAATTAGGAACTGAGAGTGAGTGGCTGCAACCCTTGAGACTCCTACAAGGTGATGTAGCACAGTCTCTAGCCTTACCCAGAATTTTAACCACTGCTTGTCATGAGTGTGGCCCAGGACTTCTCTGTTCCCATATTACTGTGGTGTGTATTTTTAAATAAAGAGAACTTTTTCTCTGACATGTTATATATATTACAAATGTTTGTTGACTGAATAACAGCTAATAGGTTTTGCACTACAGCTATGTCAGGTGCTTTTGTGAATAATTTATGTCAACCCACATAGTTATCTGAGGAAGTGGTTTTTAAACTTTTCTTTGTGGGGGAAAAAAAGATAGAAAAACAAAACAAATCCCCAAGGCTCAATGAGTAAGTTAAATAACTTGCTCAAGTCAATATATATGAAGAGGAGGGAAGGTACCAGGGATGGAGGGAGGGAGGGCAGGAAGAGGGAAGGAGGGCAAAGGAGAAAGGAAGAGGGCGTGGACACATTTCGAGAAGTCTCCCAGACTTTCTTTTGGAAACCATTTGTCTTAACATGCCCAAGGCACAAGCAAGGCTTGCACCCCTCTTTGCCACCAGGTGTAGAATCCTGCAAAGAGCTACGAAACCCAGCCCAACTCACATGGGCTGAGGGAGAAGAGAACCAGGGAGCACAGGGCAGGTCCTGGCTGGGACATTGGGGTTCTGGGGTCTGTAGCCATGACATGAAGACAACAGGGCAGAGACACTCAACGAGACATGACTCCCAGTCATACAGGCTCCTTTCATTCACAATAACAGTCTACGTAAGGACTGGAGGGAAATATATATTTGAAAATAAGCCCTGCATAAATACATGCCACATAACACACTCAGGAGGGACAGAGTTTGGACTCTGAGCTACCCAGCAACCCAGTGAGGGAAACAGTTGCAGCAGCCACGTCCACAGTACCTCAGTGGATTAGGCCAGCTTTCTAAACTGTGGGCACTGATTCCATAAGGGACCTCAGCCGAATGTGGGCGTTGCAAACACTTGGGCAACGCAAAAGGCTTCTGAATGTGTAAATAACAAGAACTATTTTGAAACCAAGTAAGTAATAGTTCCAGGGTGTTTCTGGTGGCGATTCCCAGTGTGCATTATACCACTTCACTGAAGTGTTGGCTCTGAGCATAGCACATGTACTTTGTGCTGTGCACGTTTTCACAAAACACACCACCAATGAGCCCCACACAAACTCAGCCCGATGACTATGCCAGCTGCAGTGACCTGTCCTCATGCAGCTCCTGCTCTTTTAGAGACAGAATTTACTTACAGAGAACAAAGCCTCTAAGTATTTTTCAACTGTTATTCCTCAGCATGTAAGATAAAGTTAGTGAATCTTTGGTTTGTGTTGTGTCAAAATTTTTGATTTTAAAAATCGCTTTTGGAGATACTTGAGTTTTAAAAAAAAGTCATTCAATGAATCTTGACTCCAGATTAGGATTTAATTTCCAACCATTTGTGCAAGGCCCCTAAGCATGTTTTTGACATTTTATAGTATGTATTAACAAAAAAATAGTGTTCACAACATTGATGATTGTAAATCAAAATATTGATCAACTCTGAAAAATGTTGAAGATATTGAACATCCTGCAATATGTAATATCATCCAAGATTTAATTATTGATGTTAAAATAAACTAGCATATCCATCCTATTGGTGTGAAAAATTTCTTTCATCTTTAATAAATGGTAAAAGCTATATTTATACCAAGGAATTATCTTAAAATAAATTTCTTAGGCTGAGCCTGACGGCCTGATCTCAAGGACCAAAACAGCAGGAGATAATGGATTACAGCAAACTATCCTCTGACTTCCATATGCATGCTATGTCATGTGCACTAATGCATGAGTGTGTGCTCATGCACATGCTCTAGTATGCGCTTGAGGTCAAACACATATTCTAGTGAATGCATACGCACACACAGACACACACAGGAGGGAGGGAGGAAAATGCAATAAATGAATAAATTTCTTTTATTGATGATGGATACATATTTGTCTTGTATACCTATTTTACACACCTGTATTCCCAGTGTCAAATAAAAATTTCTTGGGTGAAAATGGGCCATAGGTAGAAAAATGTCAAAGAAGCCTTGGTTTAAGGCCAAAAGAACATCCTTGAAGAGCAGGGTTATTGACAGAGTTCAGAGAGGACCCAAGTGAAACAGTGTCTTCTGGACATGACAATATGGCCTCGCTTGTGAATTCACCGCAACTGTGGTTGCCTGAACAACACCTATATGAGACCAAGCTAATCAACATTCCAGCATGGGTGGGAGGGGTCACGAGCTCTCGCTCCTAGCTGAGCAGCTGTTCGCAGTGAGAGTCATCTTGTTTTAAGGGTGTGGCCTTTGGTAAATACACTGTACTCCCATGGATGCTTTCATAGCCATGAGTATATATATGGGCTGCACGAATTGAGTTCAGTGGGTTACTTAAAGACAAAACGGCAACAAAAAACACCCCGCAGGTTATGAAGTTTGGAGGTGAGGTGAATCTGGGAGAAGTCAGGGGAAGAAGTGGAGGAGAAATTCTCACAAGATTAGTAAAAATACTAATTTCTTTTTTTTTTTTTAAGAATTGATTTAGAGGAAGTGGGCTTTTTTCTGAAGCTGTAAGTGTGGTTGTTGTCGTTGTTTTCCCTTGGCCAGCAGCACTCAGCACATCTCCTGTGGATATCTTGGCACACCAAGGCGGGCACTGCTGCCCTGCAGCTACAGCAGCTGCACATTCGGAGAGCCAGCAGCCGGACGGGAGCACCGCTGGTACCGGAGCACGGAAAGCGCTCCGACCTTTATAGTGGCTCTCCTTACTGCCCCTTCCTCAGAACAGACGCCAGAAGCGGAGAAGCAGAGCAGTGGGATTCAACATGGAAGTAGCTGCTGTTCCCCGTGGCCTTAGTCAGCTAAACACCACCGGGCACAATATGGAGGCAGAGCCCTGATAAACCAGAGTTGCCCAATAAGGGATAGGGTAGGGATTGTCCAGAAAACATAGACTGCAAGCCAGCCAGCCAGACTTGGAACAAAACAAAGCAGCCGAGCAAAGGTTCCCAGAGAGCCTTTCTTGGGGTGCTGGGGTATCTGTCTCCTCCTGTTCTTCCGCAGCTGGGCAGGACTCCACAAATGTTAGAGATCGGATTTTGTCTTTGATTCAATTAACATGGGCTGAACCGCTTTCTGTGCCCTGGATGAGCTACAGGTTGACTCCGAGTTCAGCGCATAGTCCACACCCAGGTGACCCTTGAGAGAGTGCACATTTCAGGTTAGGAAACCTGGGCTCGCTGAGGCAGAGCAGGGGGAATAGAGGTCTGGCTTCCTGTGGCTGCTTGGCTGCAGCTGCTCATGCAGAATTATTCTGGGTTTTGTTTCTCAGGGTTGCGGAAGACGAACTTGGCTGTGGCCTCTCTCTCAGGGCTCTTCAGTTCAGAAGGAAAGACGTGGCAAGGCAATACAGAAACAAACCAGAGCACCAGACCAGGGTCTCCTCTCCTCCCCTCCCTCTTCCCTTCTCTCCTGCCCTCTGCTAGGGCTCAGAAAGAGACACCCCAAAATTGCAGGGAGGGATTTTTCCAAGACTGACCTAAAGAAAGAGGATCTACCAGAAAGCTCCCGTTGCCAACTACTGACTCCCGGACCTTTTGCAGAGTAACCCCAAAGTCTGCCCACCCCCACCTCCACCCCCACTTTGTTTCTGGCTACAGTCTCTCCTCTGTACCTCCCTTAAAAACCATGTTTCTCCACCAAAATCGCCTACAGCCCCACTCCCCTCTCCATTTGAACCGGGCTTTGAGATTGCAACCACCTGGATTGCTTCTTGTTTGATTGCAGGAGTCTCATCACCTGCCCACTGGTGAACTTTTTCTCCTGTTTATGTGTCAGTTTGTTTGATAAACTCAAATTACTGAACCTTCACCCCTCCACCTCTTTCCATCCTTTTTATGTTTTGTCTCCTTCTCAGTCTAATGAAAGGGTTCAGCGTTGTAAAGCACAGAGTTCCTGGACTCAGGAGCTCACTCCCTGTTGCAGAGACCCACAGGAAACTTGGTGTTTCCCTCACACTTTTGTGGAATGCCAGCACTTCGGCCATGGGGTCAGAGAGAAATGAAAGATTTAACCTGCCAGAAGTCCACCATGAAGAAAATGAAGGGGAAGGAGGAGACGCTTGGGGGTGGAGATAACCAAGAGCCCAGGGCTCCAGGTAGTTCCCAGATGTGCCTCTAGTCTATGCTACACAGCTGGGAGCAAGGGAGGGGTTAGTGGCACCTAAAGGGTTAGTGACATTAAAGCTCTGGAAAGTTGACATCACTCCCACGCCTCCCTGAGTAGTATTGTCCACTTAGAGACTACGGGGAAACTGACCTGCAGAAGGAATCATCCTTCCCCCAAAGCCCCCTTTCCATCCTATAAAAGCCCAGGCACCCCCACCATGTGGGCACGGTTTCACTTCTGTGGGGAGACTGTCCTTCAGTTGATTAGAGAACAATTATACTTCTGGAGGCGCCTGACTGCTTTCTTTTGTTTCCACAGCACCTCCATCTAACAGCATCTAGTAAGAAGAGGCCAGATGCCACTAATATGCTACAGGGCTCAGGACACTCCCTGTGTCCAAAGGAGAGTTATCCTGAAATGCCCAAGATGAAAGACCTCTGCCTAGGATGCTCAGAAGCCGCTCATTCTCTAGACAATGCAGTGATGTGATCCGGGCCTCTGTGCTGTGATATGATGATCACACACACACAGAGACCCATGTGTTCAAGGCTTGGGCTCTGACCTGTGACGCTATTGGGAGGTAGTGGAGCCTTTAGAATGTGGGACCTAATGGAAGCCAGACTGTGGGGCATGCTCTTGAAGAGTGTTTTAGGGCACTGGCTCCTAGTATCTCTCCTTGCCTCCTTGCTACCCTGAGGCTAGTAGTCTCCTTGGCTAAAGTCCCACTTTGATTTTCTGTGTCGTACAGGCTCAAAAGCAGCAAGGCCAGCTGACCATGGACCGAACGCTCTGAAACTGTAAACCAAAATAAACCTCCCATACTTATAAATAATTTGTCTCAAGTATTCTGTCGTGGTGATGGAAAGCTAGCTAATACCTTCCAGTGTTGGAGAAGTTTGGGAATTGCTGTCTGTCTCAAGTTAAATGCAGCTATTTACAGGATGCTCCTGGGGCTGAGATGGTAAGAGTCCCACCTGAGGAGTCATAGGGCCATGAAAAGCCCCAACACTGGCATCTTAGTCCTGGCTTAGCTCCAGCGCATCCAGTCATGGTAAGACAATCCCCTGAGCTTTCCCAGCTCTAGAGAAGGACCACCAGCACTGCTGTCCTCAGCCTGTGTGCTGAGATGACCAGAAAGAGCATTCCCGTCCACTTGGCAAACAGAAAGGGGGCTGAGAGAGGAAGTGTTACTGTACCATGAAGAATGACCTTTTTTTTTTTTAGCATGATGCAATGTGTGTGCTGACTTGTGTTAAGTGAGAGATATAGTTGAGGAGAAAATAAAGCCCGCCCATAATTACACTAACCAGAAATAACTCTTAACAATTAGATTTATCTCTTTAGTTTTCTAGGCACTACATATGTGTAAGGGCTATTTTTCATTTTAAAAGGGAATCATCATCCCCTCAGCCTCTTGGCTAGGATCAAGTTATATTCTCTGCTGTAGAAGTGGGTGTGTCTCTGCCTCTTTGCCTGCTCTTGGGACTCTTTTCTTTCTATTGGGTTTGCCTTGTCTTATTGTATCTTGTTTCATTGGATTGGGTTGTTGTCTCTTGGAGGCCTGCTCCTTTCTGAAGGAAAACAGAGAGGGAGTGTATCTGGGGGAGAGGGAAGGAGTGGAGGGAGGGGGAACTGTGGTTGGGATGTACTGTGTGAGGAAATATGTCTTTAATAATAATAATAATAATAAAAGTATACTCTCTGTTCTTATCAGTTTAAAATTGCAATCATGTAGACAGATATGGTGGCATGTGCCTGCAGTCCCTAATACTTGAGAAGCTGAGACAGGAGGATCACTTGAGTTCAGGAGTTCCAGTCCAGAGCAAGGCTTTGTCTTCCAAGGAAAACAAAACTTTTTTTTTTTTTATGAAATCACACTTTCTCCACAAATGTGTATTCCAGACACCATTTCTTTTTTAACAAAATATTTCTGTGCTATAATTTTAATTAACTGTGTGATGGCAAACTTGAGTCCTTAGGAAGCACCCCCACCTGAAGAAAAGGGAATCTGCATCTTTGTCTTGGTCACTTGGCTTCCTGCTGAGACAGTGGGGAAGAGAGCAGATAACCCACTCAGAGAAGGCTCTCATGGATGTTAGAACTGCCACACTTGTCCCCCAGAAGCCTCCTCGGCAGCCCCAGCAGAGGCAGCTTCACCAGACAACCAGCCTTTGGCAGGAAGGTCCCTGCTAACCTAGTAGTGGTCTTAGGGGGATGCAACACCCTGCCCACCCTGGCCCTCTTTCCTTTGCAGTCTAGTCTTGGGATGAAGGATGGAGGCTCACCTATGGTGACCTCACAATAAGACTGTGACACTTGTGGCTTCTTTTCTCAGACAAATTCATGAGGTCAAGTCCACTTTGCAAAACTACATGGAGGAACAAATCTCTAGAAGTCAGCTAAATGCCCCAAACAAGATAGAACTATTCACACCATGACATGAAAACTACACAACCTCACCTCATCTTACAAGATGATATTAAGTAAGGAGACTGCTCAGAAGATGAGACAATTGTGTTGAAGGGGAGCTTGTCTATGAGGAGCACACACAAGTGAGGCTCACATCTTCTCCGTGTTCACAATGAAGTTATCACGTTCATAGTGGCTATTCCTCTGCTATATGTGCGTGTCTATGTGTGCAAATGTATATTAGGACGTAAGCTCTAAATCCTGTCTTTGCACCGCCGGGTGCCAGTAGATGAGTCAGCAGGGGTTCGCAGAGCTGGCACCCAGTAAAGTAGGTGATGGGGAGTCACAGTAAAAGGCTCTGCACTTCCAAAAACTGGCTTTTGTGCCATCCTTGGGGACTGACTGACGTCCTCCAGAGTCCCCCAGACTGGAGCTCTCTCTTACAGCTCTGAGACTGACACAGATGAAGGTCACCCACTCCCACCTCTCAGAAGGAAGACCTGATTTCCTGAGCTTCCTGTGGTATCGGTGAAGCTGGCAGTCTGCATACATACTGACCTCTTGACTGAACTCTGCTGGGCTCCAGGATTTCTCTGCTCACTTGGACAAATGTCTAGAGGTCTGGAGGTCTGAAGTAGTTCTCTTTGGCAGGCTCTGTGGTATGGAGGCCAAACCTTCTTGACTCTGGGTGACTCAAACCTTCCTCCCTCTGCTCCAGCTTGATTTGGTAGTTCAGAAGGGAGAAAGGGCCTCTGGCCTCTAGGCCCCTGCTCAGAGCCCAGCCTGTCTTGCTGCTGTGGAGGTGTCTTGTGGCCATGTGTTGCAGTGAGACCCTGGAGAGCACCCTGATTCCACAGCTTCCTTCTCCTTTCCCTCTGGGTCTCTGTGGCTTGGCCCCTGGTCCCATGCCTATTCCTGCTCTTACTGCACCTTTGTCCCAGTCCCTCACCTCCTGCTCTCAGGCTTTATCTCTTCCCTCTCTCCCTTCCTTCCCTTCTTCCTTCCTCCCTTCCTTTCTTTCTTCTTAGATTTTTCTTTTTTCTTTTTCTTTTTTTTTTTGTGTGTTTAATGTATGTGTTTGGGTGTTTTGCCTGCATGTGTATCTGTGCACCATATGCACGCCTGCTGTCTGAGGAGACCAGAAGACAGCACTGGATCCCCTAGAAATAGAGTTACAGTCACTTGTGAGCCTCCATGTGGATTCTGGATTGAACCCGAACCTCTGGAAGAGCAGTCAGTGCTCTTAACTTCTGACCATCTCTCCAGCCCCAAGGGTCTTTCTGTGTCTTTTCTCACTGTGCTCTGGGCAGTGGCCCTTGTCCTTTCTCACTCTCACTATATCCTCTTGGAACCCAGGTCCAGCCAAGGCTGACCTGGAGCTGCCTCCTGAGTTCCAGACTGCTCAAGGCCTCTCCTGTCACTGCACCTGCTCCAGTGTCTCCTTCCACTCTGCCCATCATTACCAAAGCAGTCAGGGCTCTGCTAGGCTCCCAACAGATTCATGCGGGGCCTCAGAGAGAAGCAGGCAGTAGTGGCTGTCACCTAAACCCTGTGGATTTTCTGCACAGACCTTACTTACCCAGGGCTGGGTTAAGTGCTCCAGGCTGAGTACTTCTCTAGGAAAGCCTGTCTGGGGAGGGACAGGAGGGAGGAAGACTCAAGACAGAAGAAGATGGAATAAGACAGTGGGAGGGCAGGAGGAGAAAGGCACCCCTTCTGAGGTACCTGTAGCTTAGCCCCTGCTGGAGAGAAGTGTGCTCATTTCTTCTGTGTGAATTGTCTGACAGAAACAAGTTATGAAAGGAGAGGAGGCAGGAGCAACAACTCTGTCATGACTGGAGGGAGCCTGGGTGGTGTAGGAGTTTCTTCTGTCTGTGTGTTGCTTTCATTGGTTAATGAATAAAGAAACTGCCTTGGCCTAGTTGATAGGGTGGAACTTAGGTAGGCGGAGAAGACAGAACTGAATGCTGGGAGAAAGAAAGCAGAGTCAGAGAGAAGCCATGGATTCTCGGCCTGAGATCGATGCTGGTTAGAATCTCTCCCAGTAAGCCACTGCCACGTGGCGATATACAGATTAATAGAAATGGGTTAAATCAAGATGTGAGAGTTAGCCAATAAGAGGCTAGAACTACTGGGCCAAGCAGTGATTTAATTAATACCATTTCTGTGTGGTTATTTTGGGGCTAAGCTAGCCGGGCAGCTGGGACGAACAAGCAGCCCTTCCCCTTGCAACAATTGGCACCCAACATGGGGCCCGAACCCATGACCCTGAGATTAAGAGTCTCATGCTCTACCGACTGAGCTAGCTGGGTTAAGCTAGCCGGGTGGCTGGGATGAACAAATGGCCCTCCCCCCTGCAGCAATTGGTGCTCCAACATGGTCAACTAAATCTACGTAAAACCTGAGAGGGATTGAAAAATGAATAATATATATATATATATATATAGAGAGAGAGAGAGAGAGAGAGAGAGAGAGAAAGAGAGAGAGAGAGAGAGAGTTTAACACAGCTTTTTGCTGTTTGCTCGTGGCATGCCACAGAGAGATTTTCCTGACTCAGCAGCCACAGCAAGAACAAAGTGGCAGTTTTAAAATGCTGGCTTTCTGGGCTATGCTGCCAGCATGACCTCTGACTCTTTTGGGAGACAGAGTATTTGGATGGGATTTGTGAACAGATTGCTCTGGCTTACTTGATAGCAACTTGGACTGGCTGTGTGCCTGGAAATGGGTCAGTGTGCTTGGTGCTCGGAGACATGAGCAGCTCCACCATGCTGCACTGGGCAGGGCAAACAGGCACTGACCTATTACCCAAGCAGTGATGCAGCTTAAGTTTTTAAGAAGCGCTTAGCATTTTAAGAAGAGCTCCTGGACAGTAAAGAATTACAGATTCACAATAGGACAGATTCAGGCATAAACGACCTCTAAATTGGTCACAGTGCTGGATAAATGTATGTAGGTTTGGGAGAAAGAAGAAAAAGAGTATAGAGAGTCATAAAATAAAGTAATGCTTTTTTAAAAAGGGTAAAGTCTTTAAAGAGACAGAGTACAGATAGCCATAGATTAAAAGAAATAAAGAAAAAGAAGCCACATAAAAATGGAAAATTCACAGAGAGTCTGGATTATGTGTATTATTGTGTTTTCTTTGAATTTTTTGACTGTGAAAGAGCTAAGTACAGAGAGACATTTCATTGTATGGGCTGCTAAGCTAAACAAGCATGTATATTATAAAGGTATCTTGACTTCAGAATTTGGGTCTAAGGATATGGTGCTTTGGAAAAGAGGTTGTTCTTTTGTTTTCACAGAAGATGAGAACCTGTGAATTGCTTCTACACCAATATGGTTTCATGGACCAAGGCCTCCTGAAAGGTCACAGTGAACACCCTCAAAAAATTACTTCACCCAGCTGCTGACTGAGATGAACCTAGCACACAGGATACACCATGAAAGGCCTGATTAACAGTGCCCCCGGTCAGCAGGAAGTAGTATGAATAGAACTGCACCCATATTCCCAAATATTGTCTATAAATGTTTATTTACATTTAAAGGGGAGATGATATAGATATGAATAATTTGCATTGGTATGGATCTTGGTTTATTGATACAAATTTAAGGTCAATTTTGTTACATGTATATGAATTTCTGATCTTGATTAAGGTATTGTGATTGTGTAGCTCATTTAAAAAGTAATGTATAATTAAGAAATATAGGTTAATAGATAGTCATCTATAATAGTCAAGCTTATAGTCATGTTTATTAGATTTTCTATATGTATAGAGATATATTTCCGTTAGTTAGGTATTCTTCAAATCTTTCAGAGACCTTCAGAATATAGCATTTAAAATGTTTTAAAAGTTAGGACTTTTCATGATGGTGAGACATGTCTGCTCCTGGCAGCACCAATTACTTCAAGAGGAAGATGGGCATTGAAGAGGCTCCTTAGCCATTTGGGCAAGAAACTGCTATTGCCTGGACTGCTTCACTGGACATGCAGTACCCGCAGAGAAATGACTGCTGAACTTGCTTAAAGGTGAGATGATCCTTCGGGGTTCCTGCTTCATGAAAGAGTCTATGAGACATTCTGCAGGATACAGAAGAAAGTGACTGAACTGTCTTTGAAATTTCCTGCTTCATGGAAAAGTTTGCTGGATACTATGGGCTTGAAGGCCAAAGATGGATACCCCAATGGTACAGAAAAACTTTGGGTGACTGACCAGGCAATGAGATGTCTCTGTCAATTCTAGAGTTTTGAAAGTTGCTTATAATGCACTTCCTGTTTACTCAGGTAATATTATATCCTTCTGGAGTGTTTGATGGAGTTGAAGAATTTATAGTTATAATTTTCCTTTGTTATGCTAAAAATATAAAGTAGATATAAATATTGTAACTGTAATTCTTGCTAGAATTTTACTATGTTAAAGCCTTCCTTTTTGTTTAAACAGAAAAGGGGAAATGGTGTAGGAGTTCCTTCTGTTTGTGTGTTGCTTTCATTGGTTAATGAATAAATAAACTGCCGTGGCCTAGTTGATAGGGCAGACTTTAGGTAGGCGGAGAAAACAGAACTGAATACTGGGAGGAAGAAAGGCAGAGTCAGAGAAGCCATGGATCCTCCACTGGAGATGAACGCCAGTTAGAATCTCTGGTAAGCCTCTGCCACATGGCGATACACAGATTAATGGAGATGGGTTAAACTAATATGTAAGAGTTAGTCAATAAGAAGGTAGAGCTAATGGCCAAGCAGTGATTTAATTAATACAATTTCTGTGTGGTTATTTTGGGGCTAAGCTAGCTGGGTGGCTGGGACAGACCAGCAGCCTTCCACGCAGCTCAGAGGCACAAGTGGACCCTCCTCCTTGTAACACCTGGGGATGTGGCGCTCACATCCAGGGGAACCTGGAAACAGAGAAAGGGAAGTACAAACATCAAAGGCCCTGCAGCTAACACTTTACAAATAAGGCCCACCTCCTATGGCATAATAGCCCCCCAAATAGTGTTACCAGCCAGTGACTATGCCTTTAAAACAGAACAGTGTGGGGGACATTTCTTGAGCAATAGCAGCAGGAAAATGTCCTGTACCCAAGTGTGCCCCAAGTTTGGGTCTCACACTGGTTCTGAATGGTGTCACCATTTGGATGGAAGTGAGGAAGGAGAGACCCAGGAAGTGACACAGCAGACCCAAGCAGGAAAGGCCACCACACCCAGCACCTCAGGAACTTGGGCCTGAGCTGTGGAGCACATGTGGCGTCATTCTTCCTACAGGCCAGAGCTGTGCTCCTTCTGGAAACTGTAGGCTCTGCAGCTGTTTGAAAATCCCTGATACTTGGAGACAGATGATCCAAGTTAGGCTGGCCTCACAGGACACTTTCCGAGCCAGGGAGAGGCACGGGTGATGTAGGCCTGCCCTGCGGTATCCTCAGCCATCCGTCACTGCTCAACAAAACTCTCGAGGGGCCACAGGACTCTGACAATATTGTTTACATTAGAACATGATTGTGAAACTTCCGGGAAAAAGAAGGAAGGCAAAAACATGCACTGGGGCCTGTGAGCCGCCACACCCACGTGGAGACAGAAAGACTCCAAGGCCTGTCCCTTGTGGGTGGAGTTGGTTTGCTGCCCAGAGGAGACTTAAGGCATTCTCTAACCAGAACCACTTGGTAGGGAAGGACTAACCTACATGGCTCCATACTCCTGTCACCCTGTGGCTTCTACAGGTTTCACATATCCTCCCTCAGAGACCATGTAAATCCTGTCACGGGTCCAGCAGACAGGAAAATGGTTTCATTTTTACCTCAGACTCTCACCACTCAGAAACCTTTTCTGTGCCATAGGTCAAGTTGCCCTGGGGACTTAGAAAGACGCTAAGGGAAAGGAAGCATTCGGGCACCCCCAAACTCAGACAGAAGGGGTAGACACTGATGCCGCGGCTTGAAGGGTATGTCCAGCTGCTGCAGCTGACGAGCTTGGCTAAAGGAGCCTGCCCTGTGTCATCTGGAGAGAGGCTACAAATTATGTGTGTTTTGCCCTGACACACCCCATTAAATATTCCTGGAACCCAAATTCAAAAGGGATTAAATAAGCCATTTTGAAGTTGCAGGGGAAGGATGGTTGAGAAGGGTCCAGGTCCAGCGAGAATCTTCACCAGGGTGCTTCCCCTTCTGTCTGAGCTACCCCACTCACATATCCTTGCTGTGTGGGGTGCTGTGTCTTCCTGTGGGTCTTCAGGAAGTAGGAAAATAGTGGTGGCCTCAGGGGCGCAGCTACTGCCTACCTTGGTGGGGGAAGGAAGCCCTGGGAGATGCTGAGCCAGGACAGGCTGGTTTCCTGAGAGCTCAGCACTCAAGAGTACGGCAGACAGCGATGGGAGACACTCAGTCAGTCCTTTCCACCGACCCCCAGTGCGAGAGTCCTGACTCTGCCAGGTTTGGCTGTATATGCCTGCTGTCCACCCAGCACTCAAGAGGCTGAACCAGGAAGATCTCTAGTTCGAGATCAATCAGGGTTACACAGTGACACCTTGTCTCACAACAACAATGACAATCAATAAAATCATTGTCCCATGTGGCCGATGAAGAAACAAGACAGGAAGGATAAACCGGCTTCCTGATGCCTGTAGCAGGTAGGTGCTGGGGCTGGGCTGGGAACCCACAATCTGGCTTCTGTGTCCCTGTCTATAATGAGAGCACTGGTGTCTCTTTGAAGCCTGATTCAGCCCAACAGGTGTCCAGTGGCCACCACAGCCCTCTCCTTGGCACTCGCTGCCCTCAAAGTCTCTCCCCAGGTCCAGATCAGAGCCGAGCTGCCTGCACAGCCTAGCCCAGACAGAGCCTAGCATCAGCCCAGGTTCAGTCTCTTGAGGTGTCCTGTCCCTGATGCTAAAATTTTACACAGAGCCTGGTTGTCCTTGAAAAGGCAGCATAGAGAAGTATGCCCAGAGCCTGTCTCCTCACAAGCCATCCAGGCTGGCCTACTAATGTTTTAATGGCATTTGTGGATGCAGAAGTCCTTTCCTTAAAGGAGCTCACTCCCCTCTCCCTCTAGCACAAGGAGTCCAAAGAGCCTCTGAGCAAGGACCAAGACTGGGTTGGAGATACCCACACCTCCCCGCTTGTCTAGAGATCATATACTCTTCTTGGCTTTGCTAACAATGTCTTCCTTTTGTCCCTGAGGCCAGATCGGTTCTTTCTCAGAATTCTTAGAAGAGGCCTTCTTCATGCAAACCCCCTCAGGAATCCTGGAGGGACTGGTGTGGAGTACAGGCTCCTTTCTCACACCAGCGCCCTGCCCTGCTTCAACAGTCCCCGGTCTCATGAGCCAGCTGCCCACAGGAAGTATCCCTGCTCTCTTCTGGAGTCATTTGAGGCCCTCTACTGTCTTGCCTACCTCTTGACCTTGCTTTTCCTTCATTCAGCATGAGTGGACTGGCCGGAACCCCATTCCGCATCTCCTTCAGGGGACACTCACTTCCCTTAGTTCCTTTCTGGTCACCCGTGTGCTGCTGCACCGTTCATTTCTCTGGTGTGATTCCCGTTAAAGTGCTGCAAGGTGGTGGCTTTCTCTTTGTATTTCCAGCCCCTATGACTGAATTAAAGTATAAATATTTGGGACATTGAACCAGTGATCTTACTTAACTGTCAGTCTATATGAATTTCCTTAGTTTATGGGCACATGCTGACAGGAACCCGACTCCTCTGGGGAGACAGGCTGGAGGTCTACAAAAATCTGCAACCTAGTCCAACCTTCACCAACCTTGAGCCTCTCCCCGGGCTAGCCTTAGGCCTCCTCACCTTTACCCAGCATCTGGCCTCTTCCACCTAGGCTCAAGCCCCAGCCATTGGTGACTACCTCTTCACAGAATGTAGCCTGTGCGCCTCCTCTCACAGACCATCACAGGGCTCAGAGCTCACCCTCCTCTCCGTCCTCTTTCCCCCAGTGGAAGTATCTATCTCCTCTCTGTTCCTCTCCGTCCTCTTTCCCCCAGTGGAAGTATCTCCTCTCTGTTCAGCCTCTACCTCAGGTTCCCTCTGACCTAGATGGAGGTCATGGTGGCTGGAGTATACCAATGGTGCCCTGGAAAACTGGCTTTGGAGCTAAATAAACCTAAGTTTAATCTCTCAGCCCAGATTAGTTTCCTTATCTCCAAAGATGGAGAAAAGAACCATCTCTGAGGGCTGTGAGAAGCAGCGACAGCACAAGGTGAGCAGTTGGCAGCTCACACACAGTAGCTCCGCTAGGCATGCCCCCTTGTTCTTGCTTTCGAGTTCTGAGCACCAATTAACTGACGTGCTAGGTGCATGAGCCTGGTTAGAGAGCAATGTTCAGGTCACCTGTGAGCCATGGCGTGCTTGGGATGGATACATAGGACATTGTGCAGTCGCAAGCTTATCAGGGTGCAATCTCATTTTTTATAAAAAAAAATAAAATAACCCTCTACATATAAATGAGCATAATTAGAAAAAAAATTGCTAGCATGTTAAGAATCCTGGGGTTATAATTTTTGTTGTATATTTATCTCTTTTTCATCCAAAAATGAACACGCTTTGAGTAATAATAAGGAATAAACTAAACCACATGTTGCAGAAATCTGTGCTCAACATGGGCCTTGAATTCAAAGCACCATCTGGGATTTGCGTGTCAAAGAATCATGGTTTATAACTGCAGATGGCTACAGGCTCCATGTGGAAAAACTTAGGGCAGCTGAGCATGTCCCCACCTTGGGAAAGTCCCTTATAGAGAGAAAGGCAGATGCCACTTCCAAATGAGCAGGCTCCTTTGGACCTCTCCATGACAGAGCGCTTTTCTTAAACAGATGCATCGTACCTAGACTATTCATTAGCTGTGTGGTATTCTGGTTTAGTTTTAGAGACTATATTACATGTTCTTCAGTGAACATTAGGCATAACAGAACACAGCAGGAAACCTTTGAAAAACAAATTCCTGCATTTCAAATTCTTCCTTATCATCTTCCTATACTGTGAGTTTGCACTTTCGTTGGCTTTCTCTGAGCAAGAAAAATCTCTGCTCATTAACAGAAACTGGTCCTGTGTAGACAATGCCAGCACATTGATTCCAGGGTGAAACTGGCGCTGTGTTCCGGAACTACCACAGCAGGGAGGCGATGACATTGCTGTATCTATGAAAAGCATGTGAAGGGATTTTATGGGGTAATTCCTCATCAGGCCACTCAGAGTCAAAGCCTTGAAGTTTACTCTTGACAGCCTGTTCAGTTGTGCAAACCTATCAGGTATATTGTACAGGAGCACTCACTGTTTTAGTGGAGTTTCTTATATTTCCATGAAGAAGAGATTGGAGACCTAGACCAAATCACTGTAATATATAGGTTAGCCAATCTGAGGTGTCAAGGTCCAAAGAAAGATTTATGAGTCATTATAACTGTAAAGCACAAAGTGAAGCCATTGCGGTGGCACATACCTATAACGTCGGTCACTTGGGAGGCACGGGAAGCTGAGCAACTTCAGGGCCTGCCTAGACTGCAAAGTGAGTTCAAGACCAGCCTGGGAAACTTGACAAGGTGCGGTCTCAAAATAAAAAAATACCAAAGACCTGAGGATATATCTCAATGGTAGATACCTGTCTAAAATGGAAAATTCACTCTCCATCTCCAGTGCCAGAAGAAGAAAAGAGAGAGAGGGAGAGGGAGAAAGAAGGAAAGAAAAAGGAGAGAAAGGAATCCAGGGAGATAAGGAAAGACAGGAAGAAGGAGGGTAAGGGAGGAAGGGAGAGAGGGAGAGAAGAGAGAGAGTGAGCAGTGAGCAGGCCATCCCCAAACTAAGAATGTCAAACATCAATTCGCAAATTAAACATTTCTAGTGCAAAGTAATTTATTTTAAAGATTAGCTAACTCAGTCTCAATGACACCAACAGCCAGATTCCTTCTGCTTGTGATCCTGCATCCTCTAACATTTCATTCTTCCTTTCGTGGTCTCAATATGGCTGCGACAGTTTAGAGTCCTCACATCAGAACCTATTCTTAAATCAGTCCCTGAGGAGAATAGAAGCCAAGGCATAGTCTAGGGCTGAAGGGCCCTCCCACCTTCACAACACTGACCTTCATATTTAAATCAACTCAGGCTTTGATAAGAAGGAAAAGGAGGAGGAGACTGGATGCTATGTATTCTACTGCAAAGAGCTGTCAAGGGTGGATAAGAGGGTTATACCCAGCCAAACTGTCAATCAGATAGAAAAGAGAAGCAACATCAGTGCTGGGCAGGAATAAATCAAAAAGTTTATTTTTCACAAAAATTTTCAGCTAAACATTTCTTTCATTTAAAAATTTTTTGAATATTTATTCTTTGGCAAGTTTATGTATATACATAATACATTTTTATCATATTCATACCTGAATTCTGCTATGATAGCTCCCTCCCACTCCCTCTGAAGACCTTCTTCTTCCCAACACATGCTCCTCCTACTTTCATTCATGTTATATATATTAAATATAAATTATATATAATTAATATGCAATGCAGACCCCCGAATTTAATTATGGTTGCTTGCATGTGTATGGGTGTGGTTACTTACTTATTAGTGGCAATACTTCCAAAGAATTAGTGACAATACTTCCACGACAGGCCTGACTTGTGCAAACCTTCTGCAGGTACCACAGCTACTGTGAGTTTATAGGTACAACAGCCATGTCATGTCCAAAAGATAGATTTTCACAACATCCCTCTTTATCCTCAGACTCTTACACCCCGCCCCTTCTTCCGAATGTCCCCTAAGCCTTAGAGGGAGAGACATAGATGTCTTATTTAAGGTAGAACATTCAACGGTCGCTTGTTCTCGGCATCTTGACCAGTTACGAGTCTCTTCGCTAACTGATGCTCACTGCAAAATGAAGCCTCTCTGACCATGAATGAAAATAGTACAAGCCTGTGGATATAAACATAAATATTCAGAAGGCAGCATGATAACATTCCCATTTAGCAAAACAATGAAAATAGGTTCCACATCAGGGCCTAAGACCTCCCAGGGCCATGGCTTTTGGTCAAGCATCCAGTACCAGGCATGGGTTCCCTTCTGTAGAGAAATCTCAAACCCGATCACAAAGTAACTGGTTAACCCCATAATGTTCATGCCACTATTGCACCAGTGAGCACATTATCCTCCATAAACGTTAAAGCTCCGTTGGTAAGGTGTTTGCTGCACAAACACGAGGACCTGAGTCTGATCCTCAGAACCCAAAGCCTCTGAGCAAAGCCCCATGCACTTGTAATCCAAACAGCAGATCCCTGAGGCTTGCTGACTGGTCAAACTGATGCTCTCCAGATTCGGTGAAAAATCCTTATCTAAAAACACAGTAGGGACCTCCTGAGGAGCAAAACATGTGGTTGGCATGTACACATATGTGCACCCCCAGGAAATGCACCCACACACCAATACACACACTAAATAAACAAATTTTATTTGAAGGTGTACCCCTTCAGAGATGAACAGGAATTCAAGAACAAGAAACATTTGAGATTAGGAAAAAGTGAAATCAATGACATAAAGGAATGCAACAAAATGAATCTTAGCTGGAAACTCTGCAGCAAATCTACAGAGCAATAAGTCAAAATTAAAAATGAGTTTGAAGGGATTCTACTGCGTAGGGATTTGAAATGCAAGCGGGTCTTCTTAGGAAAGTCTATAAATAGGAATCTAGAGCTCTGTGATCAGCTTGATATGACTGTTTCTTCTGTCAACAACAACAACAAAAATAAAACACGTAGGAACCCGGGGGAACATAAGTAGCAGTGGTGCAGCCCACTGTGAGCCTGAGGCAGAGTCAAAGCAGCTGACTCCAGCTGAGCACACGCCATTTGGCCATGCTAGGGGTTTCTCTCCCACCCACCTTGCATCCTGGAATGTGGCTGTATTTCCTTCACTCAGATCTAGTTAGACCATGTTTTTGCTTCTTCAATAGATGGGATTTTTATTAATGTAACTTTGAAAGGATTTTTTTTCCATATTGCCTTATTAGCCATCTGTCCACAAAGGAGGGGAGATTGACTCTAGTTACAGAAAAAACAATGTCAGTTACAAATCCTGAGAATGTAGGAGTAATAATGCAACTGAGATGAGTTAAGAACACTGAAAAAGAAAGAAAAAGTGTGCAGACTTCTTATTTAGGGAAAGAAGTTAATCACATGGTCTAATGCTTTTTGAGCTTAGAAACAAAGGTTTAACAGTGAGCATACCAGCAGCAGCAAACACCCAAGGACCCAAATTAGAATCTCTAAGTGTGATTTCTATGGTGAGCAGCCAGAATGCCTTGGAGAGATGGCCAGTCCAAGCTGCAGCTACAAATGTGTCAAAAACTGTACTTGTCAGAAAAAGAGAAAGTAAGCAGAGCACTTAAAGCCACATCGAGAAGATTCAGACATTGTGTTGGTTTGTTTTATGTCAACTTGATACGAGCTAGAGCCATCCGAGAGATCAGAGCCTCAGTTGAGAAAATGCCTCCATGAGATGGGTCTGTAGGCAAGCCTGTAGGGCATTTTCTTAGTTAGTGATTGATGAGAGAGTCTAACCCATTGTGGGTACTGTCCCTGTCTTAGGATTTCTATTGTTATGAAGAGACATCATGACCACAGCAACTCTCCTTTTTTAAATGTATTTCTTTTTTATTTTTTAATTGTTTTTATTGAGCTATATATTTTTCTCCTCCCCCTCCCTTCCTTCCCCCTCCCCTTCTACCCTCTCCAATGATGCCCACGCTCCCAATTTACTCAGGAGATCTTGTCTTTTTCTATCTCCCATGTAGATTAGATCCACATATGTCTCTCTTAGGGTCCTCTTTGTTGTCTAAGTTCTCTGGGATTATGAATTGTAGCCTGGTTTTTCTTTGCTTTATGTCTAAAAGCCACTTATGAGTGAATACATATTATATTTGTCTCTCTGGGTCTGGGTTACCTCACTCACTCAATGTTTTCTAGAGCCATCCATTTTCCTGCAAATTTCAAGATGTCTTTTTTTTTTTTTTTTTTTTTTTTTTTTTTTTTTTTTTTGCTATGTAGTACTCCATTGTGTAAATGTACCACATTTTCCTTATCCATTCTTCGGTTGAGGGAGATTGTTTCCAGGTTCTGGCTATGACAAACACTGCTGCTATGAACATAGTTGTGTTACAACTGAGCATCCTTTGGATATTTACGCAAAAGTGGTATTGCTGGGTCTTGAGGAATGTTGTTTCCTAATTTTCTGAGAAATCACCACACCGATATCCAAAGGGGATATACTAGCTTGCACTCCCACCAGCAATGAAGGAGTGTTCCCTTTATCCCACAATCTCTCCAGCATAAGCTGCCATTAGTATTTTTGATCTTAGCCGTTCTTACAGGAGTAAGATGGAATCTCAGAGTTGTTTTAATTTGCATTTTTCTGATAAGTAAGGATGTTAAGCATTTCTTTAAGTGTCTTTCAGCCATTTTAGATTCATCTGGTGAGAGTTCTCTGTTTAGATCTGTACCCCATTATTTTTATTGGATTATTTGTTCTTTTGATGACCAATTTCTTGAGTTCTTTGTATATTAGTCCTCCGTCCAATGTGGGGTTGGTGAAGATATTTTCCTATTCTGTAGACTGCCGTTTTGTCTTGTTGATCATGTCCTTTTCTTTACAGAAGCTTCTCAGTTTCATGAGGTCCTATTTTTTCATTGTTGTTCTCAGTGCCAACCACAGTAACTCTTATAAAGGAACACATTGAATTGGGGCTGGCTTATAGTTCAGAGATTTTGTCCATTGTCATCACAGTGGGAAGTGTGGTAGCACATAGGCAGACATGGTACTGGAGAAGGAGCTGAGAGTTTCACATCAGAATCCACAGGCAACAGCATGACAGAGAGTTCCTGGGCCTGGCTTGATCGCTTGAAACTTTAAAGCCCACTACTATTGACACACTTCCTCTAAGGCCACAACTACTCCAATAAGGCCACACCTCCTAATAGTGCCACTCCCTATGAGCCTTTGGGGGCCAATTACATTCAAACCTGGGCTGATGGTCCTGGTTGCTATAAGAAAGCAGGCTAAGTAAGCCATGAGAAGCAAGCCAGTAAGCAGCATCCTCCATGGCCTCTGCATCGGCTCTTGGCTCTGGGTTCCTGTCCCATTTGGGTTCCTGCCTTGGCTTCCCTCAGTAGAGTGTGACTGGGTATTTGTAAATCAAATAAACCCTTTCCTCTCCAAGTTGCTTTTGGTCCTGGTGTCATCACAGCAATAGTAACCCTAAGAAATGAACTTGAAAAAGCTTTCAAAGACAGGTAATTTAAATATTAATAAAAGTTTAAATATAACAGCTTAAAACACATTAATTAGTGGTTCATTATTATATGAAAAAGAAACTCAACAATAGTCATAAGAGGATGCTAAGGAATCCATTTATCACTTAAACTATTTTAAATTTTTAAAATAAAAAAATTAACAGCCTGCAAGATATACCGGTGCAACAGTGGCACAAACGCCATGAGATAACCAGCCACTTTTTAAACCTGAACTTAATGCTCACTCCATGAGACGGAACCAATGAAAGTGTCTAGGAACCTGAGGACATTTAGGTCATGGGCCCTAGAGGGAAACCCACCCATCACTATTATTCTGCTAAATGAACATAGCAAAAAAAATGACTCCTAATGACATATTACTAAACCTATAGATCAATGCATCAATTAGAGTAACTTCATCTTACTGTAGATGATAAACTGAGAGGCCAAAACTGGGCAATGTGAAAACCTTTGCAGTACTCGGCCCTAAATGAGAGGCCTTTGTCAAAACCTCCCCTCAACTCAGGGGTCTGTGAAGAAGAGGATCCAGGAAGATTATAAAAGTCTAAGGTGGTAAATCCGAGAAAACAGCATCTTTTGACACAACGGCGGGGATGCACACATAATCACCAATGTGCAAGTAAAACCCCAGCATATTAAAGGGGAAGGGGCATCCCTAACCAAAAGGTTATTTGCCACTAACACCTACAGGAAGAGGGAAAATTCATTTTCCCCCGTGGAATGTCACTGGGTCTGTCGGCTCCATGATCAGAGGTAACTAACACACAAAACAGACTCCGTGTTTTCAGGGGGGCGGGGTTTGCATGCATATTTTGTTTTGGTTTTTATTTGTTTGCTTTTGTTTTGTTTTTGTCTTTTGGGGTCTGTTTGTTTTGATTTGGGTGTTTTGTTTTTTTAATGTTTTTAGAAAGGAGAAAAATGAATTTGGTTAGAAAGGAAGGTGGGGAGGATCTAGGATGAGTTGGTAGAAGGGAAAAATATGATAAAAATATGTTGTACAATAAAAATTTTCTTTCTTCTTTTCCTTTTACTTATTCTTCTCTCATACAATACATTCCAACTGCATCCTCCCCTCCGTCCACTCCTCCCAGTTTCCCCACCCCCAAACACACTGCTCCTTCATTGACCTTCAGAAAAGAGCAGGCTTCCCAGGGACATCCTGCCTGGATGGCCAGGAACTGGATGCTGGATAGCCCAGAGACTTAGGGTAGAACCAAACACAACTGGTAAAGAAAAATAAAGTCAGTGAAATGATTCCTAGTGATATTCTGATATACTAATAGTTCAGTGCCCAGCCCAATTGTTACCAGAGAGAATTCCTCTGGCAGCTGATGGGAGCAGAAGCAGAGACCCACAACCAAACATTAGGCGGAGCTTGGAGAATGAACCCCTCAGAAGAGGGGGAGGAAGGATTACAGGAGCCAGAGGGGGTCTAAAAAGCCAAGAGAACATGGCTCACAGAATCAACTAAGATGGGCTCATAGGGGCTGGCAGAGACTGGAGAGGCAATCACGGAGCCTGCATAGGTCTGTTCTAGGTCCTCTGCAAATAAGCTGAGAATATATGACAAAAACTTTTAAACTACTCAGCACACACACAAAAATATGTATGTGGGCATTTTGCCTGTTTGTGCATCTGTGTATCACATGCATGTAGTGCTTGAAGAAGCCTGGTACTAGATTATGGTACGGCTGTGAGACTTCGCGTGGGTGTTTGAACTCAAACCCAGGTCCTCGGGAAGAGCAGCCAGTACTCTTCATCGCTGAGCCATCTCTCCAGCCCCCAATTAAAAATTTAATTAGTGTATATTAATTATGCAAAATTATGGGACATGCTGTGACTTTTTCTTTTCTTTACATGTTTATTTATTTTTCTTTTTCAGATAGGGTCTCGAGTCCTTCAGACTAGAACTCTGTCTTGAGAGTGGCCTTGAATTTCCAGTCCTCTGGCTTCCTCTTGGGTGCTGGGATTGCAGGTCTGGTAATCTAACCCAGAGCTTGTGCACACACACTGGGCAAGCACTGCCTGCGAAGCTACATCCTCTCCCGTCCCTATGACACCTTTGTACATATACTTGACTCACAGCCACCTTGCTATTACCCTCTTTTGTTCCCCCACCTCCTTCCCTTCTTCCTCCTAAACAACCACCTCTTACATTCGTGTTTTGTATTTTTTTTTAAAGATCTAGGTTCCATATATGTAGTGGTTTGAATAATTAATGTTCCCCAAAGGGCTAGTATTTAAACATTTGATCCCCAGTTGGTTGTTTGGGAGTTTTAGGAGCTGTTGCCTTTTTGGGGGAAGAATGTCACTTGGGGTGGGCCTTGAGATGCATAGCCTCACCCGACTGGTTCCTGTTTGCACCTGCCAAAGCAACCTCTCTGCTTTCCTCTCTTGCCTCCATGCCTGCTGCCTGCTGCCATGGTCCCCCCTATTCATGGACTCTGTCCCTCTGAGTGGTGAGCCAAAATAAACTTCTTCTTCCGTAAACTGCAAGAGCAGCAAATAAATCACTGAACTGTCTCTTCAGACCCTTAATTCACGTTCTTCCCAACATCATTTTAAAAAACTGTTAGTTAATGCCCGCTATGGTCACACGCACCTACCATCTCAGCACTTAGAAAGGCAGGAAGAGGGTAGTGAGTTCAAGGTCGGCCTAGACTACACTACCAACTTCGTCTCAAAACAAAACTGGGGTGGGAGCTAGGAGAGCAGAGGGACGCCCAGCGGGTAGAGCGCCCACTGGCTGATCTTCTGGAGAGCAGAGGGACGCCCAGCGGATAGAGCGCCCACTGGCTGATCTGGAGAGCAGAGGGACGCCCAGCGGATAGGGCGCCCACTGGCTGATCTTCTGGAGAGCAGAGGGACGCCCAGCGGGTAGAGCGCCCACTGGCTGAT
Organism: Ondatra zibethicus; assembly: GCA_004026605.1. Taxonomy (NCBI): domain Eukaryota; kingdom Metazoa; phylum Chordata; class Mammalia; order Rodentia; family Cricetidae; genus Ondatra; species Ondatra zibethicus. The sequence goes on from PVIU01014630.1 coordinate 26,189, forward strand.
CTGGAGGCTCAGTCATTTGCATCCCCAGTCTCAGGAGATCCAATGCCCTCTTCTGACCTCTGCAAACACTGTAAACATACAATGTACAAATATACATACAGGCAAAACACCCACCTACATAAAATAAAAATAAATATTTTTAAAATTTAAAAAAGACAAAAAATAGGTAATTATACAAGGTTTAAAGAAGTTAAAAGAACCAAGTGTTTATTTCTATAATCTGATAGCCAGATTTCAAAGGGAGTTTTTCTTTTTAGCTTTTCAACTATTAATGGAGTAAGGAGTCAGAGAATGCAACCGCCCCAATGGATGAAAAGGTTGAGGTTCATCTGCTGGGACCTTCCAATTAGGCGTCCAGGCGGGATGCACCACTGTTAGCAGTTAATGAAACAATGGGTACTACAGATCTCAATCCGAGCATGATTCCAGATCTACCTACCAATTTCCAGAAAACCAAGGGACAGATAAACTTGTTGTATGGTGCCATTAAGAATCAATGACTAAAGTCCAAGCAGGGGAAACGACAGAACAAACAGGCCAGTGGGCTCAACAAATCACGTTGCAGTGGGAAGGACAAGAAAGATGAGGTGTACAGATTCAAAAAGACAGAGAAAATGGGCCCATTAATTGCATATGGACTTTATTTAGATTTTTGATTTGAACAAACTGGAAAAATACAAGATAGTAAAACTTCACCAGTAACTGTAAATCATTTAAATATGGTCATGGCATTGAGGTTATATTGGTCATTGCCATCAAGAACATTTGGTTTTTGAACTTGTACATTGATTGACATGTTTAGATAAGATGTCTAAGATTTATTCAAAATATTCAGTAGAAAGTAATGCATGGAGATATAGATGAACTACAGTAAGTAATGCATGGAGATATAGATGAACTACAGTTGACTCTGTTTTAGTTACCTTTGCCAACTTGATATAGCCTCCAGCATCTGCAAGGGAGCTTCAGCTGAAGAATTGTGTATGTCAGTTTGTCTGTGGGCATGTCTGTTGGGGCTTGTCTTGATTATCAATTGATCTAGAGGACCCATCCACCCAGGCCACTGTGGGGTGGCACCATCCCTGAACAGATAATCCTGAGTTGTATAATTAAGTTAGTGAAACTGAGCACTGGTGGCACAGGTCTTTAATCCCAGCACTTGGGAGGCAGAGGCAGGTGGATCTTTGTGAGTTCAAGGCCAGCCTGGTATAGATAATGAACTCCAGATCAGCCAAGGGTACATAGTGGGGCCCTGTCTCAATAAACAAACACAGCTAGTGAATGAACCTGAGAGCCAGCTGCTCTCAGTGGGTGAGCCAGTGCTCCCCAAAGTTTCAACTCCTGCTTGAAATCTTGCCCTGATGGATTGTGACTTGGAAGTGAAAGCCAAATAAATCCTTTCTTCCCTAAGCTGCTTTCAGTCCATGTTTCACCACAGTAACGGGAAGAAGCAGAGGTGGAGTGACGGGCACATCAGCGTTCCTTAGACACTCTCCTGTTAGAGATGAGTTCAATTGTCCATATTAAGATTATTTTAGAAGTGGGGTGGAGAGATGGCTCAGTGACTAAGATCATCCACTGGATGTTCTTCCTGAGCATCCAGGTTTGATTCCCAGCACCCACATGGCAGCTCACAAGCATCTCACTCCAGTTTCATGGGATCTGATGCCCTCTTCTACCTTCCCTGGACACGGCATGAACATGGTGTGTACACCGACATACGTGCTGGCAAAATACCCATATACATAAAATAAATCAACACAGTACCTATTAATTGATTACCCACCCCTCGCCTGCTCTCCCTGCTAAGCCCCTGGGAATAATCACTCCCTTTTCTGTCCCTCTGACCTAACCGCTCTAGGCACCTCCCTGTAGCAGAATCAGACAGTATTTGTCCTTTGGTGCCTGGTTTGTTTCACTTAGCTGCTCTGTAGCTCTTCCCTCTGGATTCAATTGAAACATTTCCTAATAGAGGGAAGACAGAGGCTCTTAAGACATAGAAAACTCAATGAAATTTCCAAGGCTCTGTGAGGATGGAAAGGTAAACATACCACTTCTGAAGTTCAAAAATAATTATTTAAGAAGGTAAAACAGGGGTCAACAAGATTGCTCAGTGGGTAAATGAGTTTGCTCCCAGGCCTGACTAACGTGAGTCTGATCCCCAAAACCCACATGATGGCAGGAGAGAACTGGCTCTCACAAGCTGCCTCCTGGTCTCCACACAGACACCATGGCATCTGCCTGCCTCCACACACATACACAAAGTAATTGCAGAATCTTACATCTTTTTTATTTAATGTAATAATTTGATAAGATAATGGTTCTTTTGAAAATATTAAAGTATATTTTTGGAATTTTTATGCGTATGTGTGTGTGCCCGCTTTTCTCTGTGTATACCATGTGTGTAGTGCCCATGGGGCCAGAAGAGTACTGTACTGGAGTACAGGCAATTTGGGCCACCCATTGTGGGTACTAGGAACCAAACCTGGTTCCTCTGCAAGAGCAGCAGGTGCTTTTAACCATTGAGTTTTTCTCTAGTCCAGCGTAATAGTTCTTTATAAAACTGCCGTTTTATGAAATTAAAGCAATTCAATTATTCCCCCCCCCTTTTTTAATCCCTAGATATCTACCTTTGAAATCCCATTGTTCTACTTTTTCCTCTTTAAGATTCCCAGTGGCCTCTGGATGAACTTTATTGGAAAATCTAACACAACCACCAATTCAAAGACCAACAATGGCTCTCCTCCATGGAGCTCTTGAAACAGAGACAGGTGGTCTCTGGCCAGCTTGCTACCAGGAAAGTTTGGCTCCTCCCTTGGCCTGTGAGAAGGACAGAAGTGGATACTGGACGCCTAGAGCACGGTGGCCAGTGGGTTGGGTGGGAGCTCAGTAAGTATCTGTTCTATGTTTGTTGTATTAGTTTACTATGAAACTTCTGGAGCAAAGCACCTCCCATTAGCCATGGTGCCAGCCGACCTGTGAGGGGGCACTCAGGGACAAAGATGGATGAGCATCTTCCCGGCCTCCTAAATGTAGCTGCCAGCTCAGGGAGTGAGGAACTCTGGAGGTTTGCCAAAACTTACATTTTCTTCTCCACCTTGGTGTCTGAGTGTAGTGTGAGGGGCCAGGCTTCTTGGGGTTTCTGTCCTGCCTGGTTCCCCAGCCATTTAGTCCCAGAGAAAATCATGCAGATAGTCTACATTAGGTTATAAAACTGATTGGCCCATTAGCTCAGGCCTCCCATTAGCTCTTGTAGCTTATATTAATCCATTATCCCTATCTATGTTAGCCACATGGCTCAGTACCTTTCTCAGCAGGGCAGGTCACATCCTGCTTCTTCGGTGGCCCAGGCAGATGTGCCGAGAGAGCTTCCTGCTTCCCAGAATTCTCCTATTCTCCTTGCTCCGCCTCTACTTCCTGTCTGGTTGTCCCACCTATACATCCTGGCTAATGGCCAATCAGCATTTATTTAAATCATGATTGACAGAATACAGACAATTCTCCCGCACCATCTGCGTGCTCAGTAACAGACCTCGATCTCCGGGGAAGAACCAACCCTCGTGTTAGCAGCGCTCATGAGGCCTCTGTCAGGCTACTGCGTGCCCATCAAGCAGCCCAAGTCATATAACCACAGCCCTTTAGTGAACACGTAACCAATTCTGTGTTGCCGTGTTACCTTTTAGCAAGGACTGGGAAATAATGGGTGATTTTAGTCCCATTTCACAGATGGGCATACTGAAGGGTAATTAGATTATCAAAAAAGCATATATTGCTTTTTTGTAGAGAATTTAAATCCAAGTCTGGCTGGTGCCAAACCTTGCTCTGAACTATGACAGCACATGCACAAACCACATACAGGACAACTGTCCCATCCCCCACCCCACCGCTTCCCTCCCTCTCTGTAGTTTCTGTTTCATATAGGATCTATCTTTACAGCCCAAGTTGATCAAATCTGAGAGCCTGCCTCTCCTATAAAGGGCTAGAATTATAGCTGTGCCCTCACCACTGAGCCATCTTAATGTCTTGGCCCAATGCATTAGAACATGCTCACACTACCACTGCTGCAGACAAGTCCACTGCTCCGCTAGTCACACGGCTGAGCAGTAGCTGTGATTATTATATTGCATGATACCGGAGAGTGCTAATAAAAGACTGGCATGTGTTCATGACACACATTCTGCCAACATTTGACAATGCAGTGTCACTTATACAAAGGTTTGCTATAGAATGTGGCACTCTGTGATACTGGCAGCCACTCCACACATTTTGTGTTTCCCATGGCTCTTGACTTCATCAAGAACCCACATCAAATGACTGAACCATACCAGTGGTGTACTTTATAATTCTTATACAGCAACCTGGAACATGCCTGTCAAACACACTCCTTCAGGAATGTGTGGCTGAACACGATAAATCTCCAACTTCCAGTGGTCACTGCTCTACACTATTAGACCATGTCACAGAGAGCCCTTTCCCAAAGTCACTCTGGTTTTGCTCAGAGCCCCCTGCACTCAGCAGTGATGAGGAGAGGTAAGGCCCCACAGCAGTCAGGTCTTCAGTCTAAAGCCTGCCTTCTTTCTGCTGCCTTGCTTTTGTCTCACCCCTAACTGCCCCTTCATGGTGGGAACTGGTGAGGAAAGAGCAGAAAAAAAACACAGAAAATGCTCAAGAGACCCGGCTTTTGCACCCCCAACTGACTCTCTCAGCAACGATTTCAAAACATAGGAACATAAGAACTTGACTAAGCAGCAGGTGGTTCTGGGGACCTTTACAGGCATCTACTACAAAAATAGCAGACTTCATTCACCTTATCCTAAAACTACTTTGTAAAGGAAGCATGTATGCCAAGAAGAACGCTCAGGGCTAGAACATGTACTTTACCCAAGGCACTGAACAGAGCAACAAAACATCCCTACAGGAATGACTTCGAAACACCTCTTCAGTTCTGAAAAAAGCAAACATGACAATGAAAGAAGCAAACATCTTACATATGGCAAATTATATGTGGTACTCAGTAGCTCAAGAGCGACTTTGCAGGGTCATATTTATAATGTAAGGAAGTGGCATCTGTTTGCCACGTTGGACTGCACATAGACTCTGTGACTACGATGTGATCACCATTTTGAGACAGAAAAGAAGGCAACAGTAAGTAAATAAAAGTTAAAAAGAAAAAGAGGGGTTTAGTGTGTGATTGCTACATAGTTGCATGACTAGGAAAGTCACTCAAGATTGCTGGGCATTGCTTTTCAGTTGGCTCATTTGTGTGCTCTTTTGTTCACTCACATAATCAAGTATTTATTTGGCTCTGAAAGGAATCCAAGGGATTTTAAATTGTGGAAATAACTGAACTCTAACCCAGAAAGGCCATGTTTTGAAAGAATTTATTATTTACATGTCCCAGGAGAAGGGGCATGCCAATAAGCATTGGGGTGACTTATCAGCCAATGATACTCAATCAACACATGTGGGACCAGTTTAGCTCAGACACTATTCAAAGACCCTCAAAGAACAGGAAGATCCCTTCCTCTTGGGTCCTTAGAGGAAAGATTAGAGGGCTATCTACTCTTGGATACAGCCTTGGATACCACACAGGGATGGCCATTTCTCACAACTGTGAATGACATCAGCCTTCTACTCAGTCTCTCTCATGATCTCATCTCATAATCTTCACTGGCCTCTTGTCTGTTTTGCACTGGGGTTGCAGTCTAGCCACCATGGCCCCAGAGCCGGTCTTGCTTTTCATTACCTTGATTACATGCCTCTGTATTGAAATGAAGCTATTACAGCTCTATTATTATGAACGACTGACACGTGCTAATACAAGGAAACCCAAGTTTCATTACATTTCCCTCCAAGGACCATGACTTCCAGGAGACAGCTTCCACTGGGATCCCATGGTTACTGTGACCCCCTTCCTAATACAACCCCTTGTCAGTGAAGGTGCCCGGGGCTACTTCTAAAGTCTGTATGCTCATGAAAGAAAGGGTTCATGTTTTGAAGGTCTTAACACTGATGCCAGGTTTGGTGATCATACATGGTCATGTGGTGAGTCACCCAAATACCTGTGCCAGTGATTACCTTCCCCCTCACTCTTGCTCTTTTCATTTCAGTAGATTGTTCCTGGCTGCTCAGCCCCGAAATAATCACACAAAAACTGTATTAATTACATTGCTGCTTGTCCTATTAGCTCTAACTTCTTATTGGCTAACTCTTACATCTTAATTTAATCCATTTCTAGTATTCTGTGTATTGCCACATGGCTTACCTGGTAAAGTTCCAGCATCTGGCTCCAGTGGGGCTACATGGCTTCTCCTAACTCCTCCTTCTTTCTCCCAGCATTCAGTTTAGTTTTCCCTGCCTACCTCTATTCCCTGCACAGGCCCAAGACAGTTTCTTTATTAACCAATGGTATTCATGGCATACAGAGGGGGAATCCCACATCACCTCCCATTTTCTGTTTAAATAAGAAGGAAGGTTTTAACTTTAACATAACAAAACAGGTATCAAGCAATAATTACAGTTACAATATTTATACCTAATTTATCTTTTATCATAACTAAGAAAAACTATAACTATAACTATAAATTTTTAACTCCATCAAAGACTCCACAAGGATATAATATTACCTAAGTAAACAGGAAGTGCATTATAAGCAAATTCCAAAACTGTAGAATTGACAGGGACATCTTGCTGCCTGAATAGTCACCCAAAGTTCTTCTGTAACATTGGAGCATCCATCTTTAGCCTACAGGCCCATAGTATCCAGCAGACTTTTCCACGAAGCAGGAAATTTCAAAGACAGTTCCACCTATATTGGCAGTTTGTCAGTCACTTTCTTCTGTGTCCTGCAGAATGTCTAGCAGACTCTTTAATGAAGCAGGAACCCCAAAGGATCGTCTCACCTTTAGGCAAGTTCAGCAGTCATTTCTCTGCTGAAGTAATTGGTGCTGCCAGGAGCAGATGTGTCTCATTGTCATGAAAAGTCGTAAGTTATTAAACATTTTAAATGCCATATTCTGAAGGTCTCTGAAAGATTTGAAGAATACCTCTCTAACTGAAATATATCTCTGTATATCTAGAAAACCTAACTAACATGACTATGAGCTTTACTGTTATAGATGATTCACTATTAACCTATATTTTTAAATTATACATTACATTTTTAAATGAGCTGTACAATCACAATACCTTAATCAAGAGCAGAAATATACATACAACAAAAATGACCTTAAATTTGTATCAATAAGCCAAGATCCTAAACACAAAACAATAGCACTAAGCATGGTTTATAGTGGCATTTTCTTGAGTGGGCTCTGTTTGCTAGAAGCAAGCAGAGGCATGGCTCCTTTAAGAGAGGCTTTCCTGATTCAGTGGTAGCAGGAAAAAAGCCATGCCATTTTGAACTGCCAACTTTCTGGGCTGTGCTGCCAGAGCAACCTCTGGCTCTTTCAGGAGGCCAAGCATTTAAATGGGGTTTGTGAACAGAGTGCTACAACTTGCTTAATGACAACACAGACTGGCTGTGTGCCTAAAAATGGGGCTGTGAGCATGGCTCTCAGAGGCAGCCAATAGCTCCGCCATGCTGGACTGGGTGGGGCATGTAGACAGTGCCGTATTTCCCCTAAGACTGCAGCAGCTTAAGTTCATAAAAAGGGCTTAGCATTTTAAGAAGCATTTCTGGTCAAAAAAGGTTGACAGATTTGTAATAAGGACAGATTCAGACATAAAAGACCTCTAAATGGGTCACACTGTGTTTAAAAAATGTATGTAGGCTTGGGAGAGAGAAGATAAAGAGTATAGAGAGTCATAAAAGGAAGCAAATGGTTTAAAAAAATAAAACAAAGTCTTTAAAGAGACAAAGTACAGACAGTCATAGATTAAAAGGAGTAAAGAAAAATAAGTCATGTAAAGATGGAAAATTCACAGAGATTCTGGATTGTGTATATTATTGTATTTTCTTTGAATTTTTTGACTGTGAAGGAGCTAAGTACAGAGAGACATTTCATTGTATAGGCTGCTAAGCTAAAGCAGTATGTATATTATAAAGGTATCTTGACTTCAGAATTTGGCTCTAAGGATATTGTACTTTGGAAAAGAGGTTGTTCTTTTGTTTCCACAGAGGATGAGAACGTGTGGAATCCTTCCAGGCTAATGTGGTTTTATGGACCAAGACCCCCCTGAAAGGTTGCCATGAACACCTCCAAAAAATTACTTTACCCAACTGCTGACTGAGATGAACCTACCACACAGCATACACCATAAAAGGCCTGATTAACAGTGCCCCAGTCAGCAGGAAGTAGTCTAGAGAACTATGTCCAAATTCCCAATATTGTTTATAAATGTTTCTTTATATTTAAAGGAAGATATGCTATAGAGATTTGCTTTGGTATGAATCTTGGTTTATTGATACAAATTTAAGGTCATTTTTGTTATATGTATATTTCTGCTCTTGATTAAGGTATTGTGATTGTGTAGCTCATTTAAAAATGTAATGTATAATTTAAAAATATAGGTTAATAGTGAGTCATCTGGTGTAGGAGGTCCTTCTGTGTTTCTGTTGCTTTCATTGGTTAAATAAAGAGACTGCCTTGGCCTTTTGATAGAGTAGCCCTTAGGTAGGCAGAGTAGACATAACGGAATGCTGGGAAGAAGGGAAGTGTGGCAGACGCCATGCTCCTCCGGCCCAAGATGGACACTGCTTAGACTCATGCCAGTAAGCCACAGTCAAGTGGCAATACACATTAATGGAAATGGGTTAATCAAGATGTGAGAGTTAGCCAATAAGAGGCTAGAACTAATGGGCCAGGCAGTAATTAAATGAATACAGTTTCAGTGTAATTATTTCGAACCCCAGGAGCCGGGTGGGACAGAACAAGGGGCCCTGCGCCGGGAACCAGGCACCGGAAACGCAGCCCACACACCTCTTACTACAATTGGCACCCAACGTGGGGCTAAATCTACTTAAAAATCTGAGAGAGCTTCAAAAAGAATACAGAGTTTAACAGAGTTTTTGCTGTTTACTGTGCCACAGAGAAAATTTCCTCAACCAGCAGCCACAACAGTAAAAAAGGTGAAGCGGTTTTAAAATGCCGGCTTTCTGGGCTATCCTGCCAGCACCATCTCTGGCTCCTGCTGGAGACAGAACGTTTGGACGGGATTTCTCACTAAAATGCTATGGCTTGCTTGATGGCAATGTGAACTCGCTGTGTGCCTAGAACTGTGCGTGGCTCAGGGGCACCAAATGGCTCCGAGGCAGGAGCGGCTCTGACTCCCTCATGCTAAACTGTGCTGATCTCAGACAGGAACTGTCATAATTATCATAATAATAGCGCAGTTAAGGTTTAGACTGGGCAGGAAACAGGTGGTACCCTATTACTCCTACATGGTGCAACTTAAGTTAAGAATGGCTTAGCATTTTAAGAAATGCTCCTGAATAATAAAGAATTACAGATTCACAATAGGACAGATTCAGACATAAAAGACCTCTAAATGGGTCACACTGTTAAATAAAAGTACATAGTAGGCTTAAAAGAGAAAAGAAATAAGGAGTATAGAGAGATACTTTAAAAAAAGGATAAAGTCTTTAAAGAGACAGAATACAGATAGTCATAGATAAAAAAAGCCACATAAAAATGAAAAATTCACAAAATGTCTGGATTATATATTTTATTATGTTTTCTTTAAATTTTTTGACTGTAAAGGAGCTAGGTACAGAGAGACTTTTTATTATATGGGCTGCCAAGCTAAACCAGCATGAATATTATTATAAAGGTATAATGGCTTCAAAATTTGGGTCCAAGTATATGGTGCTTTGGAAAGGAGGTTCTTCTTTTGTTTTCACAGAAGATGAGACCCTCTGGATTCCTTCTAGACCAATGTGGTATGATAGACCACGCCCTCCTGAAAGGTAGCTGTGCACACTCTCAAAAATTACTTCACTCAACTGCCAACTGAGATGAACCTGGCACAGAGGATACACCATGAAAGACCTAATTGACAGCACCCCCATACAGCAAAAAGAAGTTTGGAGAAAAAAAGCTATACTAATTAAATTAACTAATTAAAAATTAAATTAATTAATTAATTAAATTAAGAATAATTGCATTTTGAAGAGTCACCATATTTACATGACTGGAAAACAAGAGATACAGATTATATTTGTCAAATTTGTTCCAAACTATGCACATAGTTTCCCGGTCCACGGTTACAGCTTTTCCTTTCCACAAACATGGCTCCCACTAAGCCAGCGGCTCACAGCTCATTGTGATTTGTAAAGAGAAAAACAATGTCCTGTTCTCCACCTAACTCGGGAAAGTGATTTCTCGTCGTTCCTTTGGGTGGTGTCTTTTTCCAGGAGAGCTGGGGTGGGGGGTGGGCAAGCCTGGTTCCCTGCCCAAGATCTCAGATTCCTCATAGCAACCTCCCAGCCACCAGAGAGAAGTACTCTTTAAGTGTAAGCTTGTGAAAACAGACTGGGAGAAACCAGACTTAATAACCCCAAAAAGGCATAGGCACATATTCAACTGGGAGGTTAATTTGGAAGTGTACCACTTGGGGTGGGTAGGGAATTGGGAAGGATAAGTTCTTGGAACTTGGCTGAAGGGCAAAGGCATTGACTTGCAGATTTGCCTGTTAATGGAGGGCCTGGCTTTGCTGATCCCGATAATAATGCGAAGAGGACAGAAGTGGAGGTACCAGAGACTTTGCTTAAACCTCTTGTTTACTGTTCATCTTTCTCTTCATCCTCATTAGTTCTCTCATGAGCCAAGTGCATTCAAGGGTGCTCAGTGGCCTAAGTTCTGTGGCCCAGATGGAGGAGCCTTCTCCTAAACCCTTGCTCCTGGCCTTTGTGCCGTGCCCTCTGCTCACAGAAGGGACAGACTCAAATGTTTTGTCCATTTTATTATGAAAAGTGAACATGCTGACAGAGAATACAATTTCCCTACCTTCTCAGCCCTGGGACGTTTTCACCAAACCTAGAAATAACAATATTCTGTCTTGAAGCAAACCACCATACAAGCCAAGACTCCGTGCCTTTTTGAGTAATTCTGTACAGTCCCTAGGGAGAAGTAAGTCCTGTGGGGTTGGATACAAATGCCGGTCTGGTGGTGTTCAGTGGTCTCCACAGTCTTCTGTCTGATCCCTAGACCCCTTTTTTCCTGGCCAATACCTACCCACTTCCCAGAGCACATGGCATAGCAAATAGCCATGGAATTTCCTACAAACACACGCATTTTACTGCTCTCTTCCTGCTTTGGGGATTTGGGATGCATTTATATGGTTCTTGTAAATGCTAAAGATAAAGCAAGGAATGTAGTTCTTACCCCTCCCTCCCTTCCTCCAATTTTAGTCTTCTTAATACAGGAATGGGCCAGACTCCACCCTTCATAACTGAATGCATTACAATGACGGTGAAAAAAATACAAGCTATCTTGCCAATACCCTCAGAAATTGAAACTTTCACAGGGAGCAACAATGTTATAAATTCCACTTTTAGGTGAAATAATAATAATAATGATGATGATGATAAAAAAATGAGATGGGGAAATGATCAAACAAAACATTTATTCCTGTTTAGAGAATTCCAAAAATGTTCTAAGTTTACCCATGAATCTCCTTGCTCTTAGATCTCAGTTACAGACAGCTTCTCTTTACATAAGAAGAGGCAGGGCCACAGGGAACCAAAATTAACATGGCCAAAAACAAGAAAACAGACAAGCACAAGGTGGCAAGTGCAGAGTCATGGTCTGTGCCATGCCTGTAGAAGGACAGAGGTTCCTGGGCCACATCCCTGAAGGGAACACAGCCTGGATGCCTGGGGACATGCAGCAGAGTGGAGCAGGCTCAAGAGCGCCTCCTGGGGACATGCAGCGGAGTGGAGCAGGCTCAAGAGCACCTCCTGGGGACATGCAGCAGAGTGGAGCAGGCTCAAGAGCGCCTCCTGGGGACATGCAGCGGAGTGGAGCAGGCTCAAGAGCGCCTCCTGGGGACATGCAGCGGAGTGGAGCAGGCTCAAGAGCGCCTCCTTGGCAAAAGACTGTAGGGATGGAAGACACCAAGGAAAAGCCTCCTAGACATAGCAAGACTGGCATACATATAAACTGGCAGAGACGGTGACAGCATGCACAAGGCCCGCACAGATGTAAGTCACATGGGGACCAGCACTGAGAGGGGAAGTAGACGCAGCCCCCATCCCTAGCTCAGAAGCTGCCTCCAACTGATAACCACTCACGAAGGAAAACTTAGTTTCCTCCAATGGCGTCTCACTGGGTACACAAACCACACTTAAGGGCAGGCCATGCCCAGCAGTAGATGGACAACACAAAGCGAACTCAGTGATATTTTTGGAGCTTATTGTCTCACAATGCTTGGTCTGGCCTTTTTTTTTTTCTTACAGATCTTTTGTTTATAGATTATGGTTTCTGATTTTGTTTTTATGGGTTGTCTATGTGTACAAATGCGTGTGTCTCAGCATCTGTACGTATGTGTATTTCTTGTGCTTTTTCTTTGGCTTTTCTTTTCCTGTTTGTTTTGTCTTATTCTTATTAGTATGTTTTTATTTTATCTTATTTTATTTTGTTGTTAATTTTTTAGATGACTGTTTGTATTCTAATGAGAAATAGAAAGAAAGGGTAGAAAAGTGGGGAGGACCTGGGAGAAGTTGGGGAGGGGAAAACATATCAGAATATACTATATGAAAAAAATCTATTTTCAATTAAAAAAAAAAGAAAGCCTCCTCGCAAATGCGTAAACAAGCCGAGCACCTGTGTGAGAACCATCGGTGAGAGCATTCAGTCAGGAATGCACGGGATGGTAACCGTAAAGCTCAGGAGGATGAAATGAGAGAGACGGCAAGATCAGAAACCGTTTCTAGCCCGGTGACCCTACAAGCAAGTGCTGAAGGACACAGGAGCCGGAAGCCGCCTGTGAGGCTTATCTAATGGGCACTGTCGGGAGGAACTGGAAATCGTCGTCTCTGTTCTTGATGATCCAGGGGAAGAGCTTGCCATAAATATTCATGAGCTGTTGTGAAACAAAGTACAAGGTGAAGAAATAAGAAAGAACAGGGAAGAATCAATAGATACATCAGGGAACAGAACGGACTCGGAAATGGTACTTTCAACACTCCCTCATATGGGACATCTGCAGGGTGGTACCATGAGAATCTCATGTGCAGACTGTGAGAAAAGGATGCTTGCTTGTCAGTCTCCGGCTGGGGTGGGGAAAGAGAAGAAAGAGGAAAAAGAGGAGGAGGAAGAGGAGGAGGAAAATGAGGAGGAAAGAGGGGGCTTTAGGCAGTGACACTGTGATAAAGTTCATAGTGGTCAGAGTGGTCCAGCCCCTACCTGCTCCCATTGGTGCCTCAAACAGCATTAGAATTCCAGGACTTTCAAAGCCTTGTCTGCTCCATGGGGACAATAATGGTCACTAAAGTTGTGGTGGCGTTGGATCTTTTAGGGACAGGGCTCTGCCCTTAGTAAATGCAGTTTCTGAGTACTTGAAAGCGTGTAGACACATCTGGCTAAAATAGCATTTTAACTATGAAAAGATGGTAATGCCTTACATCTCAACTTTATTATCGAGGAAGTACATTTTCTTATTCTGTGGGGTGCTCTCTTCTGAACCAAAAGACCATTGCCATCTTAATTGGAGCAAGAAATGCTCAACAAAGTAGAGCTGTCAGCATTCCCAAAATCTTAGGGACTTTGGAGGGTTTTTCCAGACAGTTTCTCCTTTATGGGTCCCCAGATAAATGTAATTCTGCCTTAGCTACACATTGTCTTGGAAGGTGCTAGAATGTGCAGGGAACATATGATCAGCTAGAGGGAGGGCTCTGTCTCTCCAGCCATGGAGAAGTCCTCACCTGCCGGAAGAAGACTTTTTGGCATGTGGCCCTTTTTAGGTCATCCATTCTATAAGCAACCCTTTGTCCATACTCCTGAAAGTACTTCCAATAAATTCTTTGGTTTACCAAAACAGACTTGGTAGATTATTTCTTTCACGCCCTTGGTGTTCCATCCGTGATCTGCTGTGTTTACATCTCTGCAGGAAGAGTCACACATTTGGTCACTAAAATGCCCAATAAACAGGCCACCTCTGCTTCCAGAGATCAGAGCCACCTAGAGACCCCATGGAAATGCTCCTTATTCCTTTTGAAAGCTGCCATTCCACATAGCTCCAGTGACTTGGGATCAGACGGCTCCAATGTTCCATTGGAGAAAATGCTCCACAGTGCCCTGTGCTCCCTGTGACTCTCTAGGGCCCTCCTTCTAAGTGCTCCCTCTTAATTCAATACGAGCTTATCTGTGCTAATATATGTCTGCTTCAACTCCAGCATTGCAGTTCTTTTTGCCTAGTAAATGACCACCATCTGATGGTAGGATGCCTACCTCACCATGGTGAGCGGACAGGACCTTGGGTTGACTCGGGAAGGGCTCATTTCCAGTCATTGATATTCCATCCCCACAGGAAAATAGGAGCCCTGATTAAATAAAGCACCACAGAGTCCCATTTCCCAGCATAAACAGGGCCAGAAACACCTGTGTGCTGTTGCTTGGGGCAATGAACATGGCCTTTAGCAGAGGATTAAGGCAGAGAACTCAATATTCCCAATGTGATCTTGACCCCAGAAACAAACAGGCAACTCTGTATAAGGAGAGCAACCTGACAATGTATTTGTTCTCTTGTGTTTGTGAATCTGAAACTTTTCAAAAAGTATAAAACATTTCAGATACCCAATACTATTAACATAACATTTTGCCAAATCGCTGTCAGGCCCTGCCTATGAGCTGAAATCCACCGCTAAAGCACCCCACTCTCTTCCTAAAGGGCTACTACCTTAAAATAGAGGCGCATGATGGAGCCAGGCTATGCCTACTCCACGCTGCATTATACAGAAAGGTGGTATTCAGGTTGCGAACCCCAAAAGATTCCCTTTTGACTCCATTTTGAGGGAGGATGGCTACAGCCCCAGGCTGGGCCCAGAGTCAGCACCATCTGTGGGCCATCCAGCGCAGACTGAGAAATGGCTCTGTCCTGGGAATAGAGAAGGAGCCGTGCTGTAAGTTGATAGGGTAAGCTGTGACTGTAGGCGCGCACTGGCTTATTAAAATCACAGCGAGCCAGTCCAAAGAACCAGTCTGGTCTTCACTGCACACATCAGACAGAGGGAAGGGTTTAGCCTCCTCATGTGGAGCCCATGACGTCATGGACACCTAACAGTGTGATGATCTGGTCTTACGTCAACCTGTTGCTTGATTCCCAGTGACACTGTTCCTGACTCAGCTCTGTTCTCAGCTGTTGACAAGCCTGTCTACTGCTTGCCTGTCCACCTGTTTGCTAGTTTGGACCTGGCTCTGACCCACCACTTCACCCTGCAGCTGCCTCCCAGCTCTCTCTCTCTCGCTCTCTCTCTTTCTCTCTCTCTCTCTCCCATCTGAACCCTCTTGAACACTGCTCCAGCCTCTTTAACTTGTATTCATCCTTTAACTCACATATATGCATATAGACACTTAGATTATATTATATATATATGCATACAGACACATAGATTATATTTACCGTATGATATTTAATATGAGAGTTACTATTAGTAAATAAGAATGGGATAAAAGAGCCTAAATTCTTCTTGGCTGGGTTACCAAGGTATATGGGTTATATGGCAAATGTCTGTCATTGAAATCACTAGACCTTGTAAATTTGCTGTTGTTCGGTATGCTCTGTCATTGTGGAAACACATAAATGTGTCATCCATGTTTCTGGCAGTTTCACAACACTACATGCATATTATTTTGCTACATGCCCAGTAGGTATCCCTAAACTCCACACCATTGTTGAAATCTACCTGACTGGTGTTCATACCTTTTGTTTCTTGCTTTTTATACCAATGTATGCAGAAGAGTCCATCCTTTATTTTTGCCACAAGTATAGAACCCTGTGATAGAAACACCAGTACACGGGGAAGCGCCACTGAAAAACAACAAAGGCCAGTAAAATATATGTGCAGGATACACATGTGTGATACGACACGTAAGAAAACATGCTGTGCGATGGTTAAGTGCTGAGAACGTCTAAGGAAGAGGGGAGGGTGGGCATGTGAAAGGAGCTGGCATGTTAGACAGATCCCATTGCTAACAGCTTGGGACTGGGGCTCTGGTAAAGGATGAACCTGTCACACCCAGGTGGCTGCAGTGCAGCTAGGTCATTCCTCAGTGCTCCCCTGGGAGCTGCTGAGTCACAGCTATGCACATCTCCAGCCCCACCTTCAACAGCTTCCTGGAGAATTCCCCAGTGTACACTCCCACCAGGAGAGTATGAGCTCACCCTTGACAGACTCAAATTTTGCCTGTCTAGAGGGTAGAAATATGATTTGTTGCCGTTTAGATTTTATTTTAATGATTCTTGATGTGACTGAGCATGTTCATATGGGCTATCTGGTTTCCTGTCTAGAATTTTCTGTTCATATCTTTGCTCAGTTTTCTGCAGGGTTATCTATCTTTGTATTATTCATGTATTACTCCTTGCTATGGCATTGCAGGTCCATTCTCTTTGTGGTTTGCCCTTTTGCTTTGTGGTATCTTAGGTGACTCAGCAGTAACTCTAAGGTACTCAAGATGGTTATTTATCCTTTGTTGCTAGCATTTTGTTTCCTAAGATTTGCCTTCTGCCCCAATGACATAGGCAGTCTCTGCTTTTCTTCCTAAAAATTGACAACATTTCATACCAGTCTGTTTTATTGAGTAGTCAGTGTTTGTGAATGGTGAAGCAGAAAAACTACTTCTCCTTTCTCTATGGAGGGCCGGTTGCCATGGCCACAGTTTCTTGAATCATGCATGTTCCCCCTGTTGATGTAATGGCATTTCTCAGATGGTGCATTTTCAGAATGGGGCCCTGCTGGATCCATGCTCTGTCCCCATGACACCTTACTAGGTCTATAGCATTTTAATCATCAGAGCTTTGGACTTAACACTAACATCTGGTACCCTCTGCCACACCCTTTATTAGTCATGCACAAACACTGCCTTGGATATTCTTAGGTTGTCTATTCCACCATAGTAATTTCAAGATCATTTTGGAAACTCATTCCTCTGGGAATGAAGCTGTGTTGCTTATACAGGTGAGCCAAGTAGAACAGTTACACTTTGTAACATTGAGCTATCCACCAGAATATATCTTTTAATTTTAGGGCTTTATTTTATGTTCTTTACAAACCTTTATAAAAATCTGTTAATGGCATGCAGCATAGCCTACTGCTGCTTTAGTTTCCAGAGGAAATGTGTTTATAGTTGTGCTGATATCGTATTGAAATACATCCTTTAAAGTTCCTTTCTGTTTGCTGTTGTTCTTCAGAATGAGCTTTATCAGGAGAAGTGAGGAATCAGAAAAGGTGTAGCCCACAGCACAGCAGCATAGTGGGCCAGAAGGGAGGCCTTCCACTCCCGGAATATTAGGAGCATCAAGCCAGACAGTGAAGGGTCCTGAGGCAGGCCTTTCAATTCACTTAGCTCCTTTCCTTTTTAAGGTTTTTTGGGGGGTTGTTTTTTTTTTAGTTCTGAGAATTTCATTCATGAATAAATAGTATTTACAACATTTCCACCCCTTCTGTCCCATCTCCAACTTCTCCTTTCCCCCCATCCCCTCTTAAATTCACAGTCTCTTCTGTGTATGTGGGGGTAGGAGGCATATCTTACTGAATTCATTTAGTGTTGTACATGTATTTGGAGCTTATAACTCAGGATTGGGTAACCTATCAGAGGATACATCCTGGGAAAAATTGATTCTTCCTCTCTCAGCTGCCATTGACTTTCTGTAGCTCTTCTAAGGATGGGGCCTTGTGAAATTTTTCCCATCCACATTGCCATATCAACTGGTGAGGTGAGTATGCAGGCCTTGGTTACTCAGCCATGTTGATGAGATCTTAGGGGGCAGCTTCCCTGCAGTGTCTGGAAGGCACTGTCCCACAGCAGGCCTGCTGATCTTCCTTCTCTTAGAGCCCTTTTGCTCCCTCTTCCACTGAACCTTAGATGTAGGGGTTGGGCATCCCACATTCTCTTTATTTCTACATTTTGAACAATTGTGGGTCTATGTAGTAACCTCAATCTGCTGCAAAAAGAGGCATCCTTAGTGAGGAATGGGAGCTTGTTGGGACTTCAACATTAATGTTGAATATAAGTTGTTTTTATAGATCCCTTATCTTAATTTTGAATCTAGGTTTCATATGTGCCCTGGGAAGTTTTACATTTCCAGTTCTCCTTTCTGCACCTAATGATATTCTTATCCTTTTCAGTGTTTATTCTTCTAATGGGGGCTGTATATTTTGTTGTGTATGCACATGCTATGCCTTTGTGTGCTGGCCAGAAAGCAGACACTTGGTGGCTGGCCTCTTTCTCTCTCTCTCTCTCTCTCTCTCTCTCTCTCTCTCTCTCTCTCTCTCCCTCCCTCTGCCTTATTCCTTTTAAGGCAGGGTCTCTCCCTGAACCCGGAGCTTAAATTTTTCAGTGAGATTTTACTTGTTTATGTATTTATTGGGGGCATAATAAACATACTACATATAGTTATATATGATAACAATACTCAAATCCCTGTATCATTTTATTTTGTTGCTTATAGTATCAATTAATGACCAAAGCAAGGATGTTAAAAATCCCCTAACAAGGTTGTAAATGCTTCCTTGTAATTCCCTTGTGTGTATATGTCATTTGGGGTTAAATCACTGAATACTTCAAAGTTTTTTATTAGTTACAGATTTTTTATCTTTTTTGTTGAATTTCTCTTGGGACATTCTATAGCATTCTTTATTTTTAATAATTTTTGCCTTAAACTATATGTCTGCTGTGAATATAGCTCAAGCAGTTTATTTAGCATTTTCCTTCCTAGCATTTCTGAGCCATCATGGTCTTGGCAGGTTTCTTGCCCACAGCACGCTTCATTGGGTTGTAGTAGTAGTTGCTGTGTGTATGTGTGCACATGCGCACGCACACACACACATGCACCTAGCTGTGCACTCATGTGGAGGTCACAGAACAGCTTGCAAGAGTTGATTCTCACCTTCCACCATGTGGGTCCATGGATGAAACTCAGGTCATCAGGCTTGGCGGTGAGCACTCATACCTACTGAGCCATCTTGCTGGCTTGTATATTTAAGACTTTAATTTCAGTCCAAGTCACTATGTTATAATACAAATGTATTACAGTTACTAAATTATTCGGATTTATTTTCACCAGTGCCATTATTCATTGCACTCGCTCTCACTTAACCAAAACAAGACTTAGGAGAATTTATTGCAAGCATTACCTGCACCAGACGAAGCACCAGAGAAGCGGTCTCTGCCAAGGAAAAACAACCCCAGCTCTGAGGTAGGATTACACAGCAGCAAAGCCACAGTGATCTGCCTTGTGCTTTGCGGTCCCTCAGCTGAGGGCTGATTAAAGGAAACGATGATGCATGACGTGTGGCAGTGCACCCATGAGGGACCATCCGCCAGGACAGCAGCAGCAAGATGGAGGGATGCTCATGGTGTGCACTGTAACCCTCGGTCAACCACCAAAATTTAGTGGGGAGGGGCAGAGGAGTATCCCCAAGAAGCCAATAGTTGAAATAAGATGAAATCACTAAAAACAATCAAACCAAAACTAGTAAAGAGAAGTGGGAAATACAGCATAGAGGGAACAAGCAGAAAGTTGATGACAAGATGAAATATTTAATTCCAATAACACTAAACTAAAAAGATACATTTATGATCCAAACACTTCAGTTAAAAGGCAGGCATTTTCACTTTAGGATGTGTGAGAGGGGAGCAAGTTACAACTATTCCCTTTCAACAAGAAACCTACATGCAAGAGGTTACGGAGAGCATAGGGGTGAACTGATTGAAAAGATATTCCATGTGCAACAAATAAAAGTAACGGCATTGGCTAGACTAAAACAGAACACATGAGATAAAGGGGCATTTTATAGCAACTAAGATATCATCTCATGGCAAAATGGCCACAGGCCAAATGCAAAGGCAGCTGTGACCACCTGGACTATTTGATGGCCACCTGTTGTGCGTGTAATTTCCCCCCAACTGAAACACCCCATCCTGCAGGGAAGCTTCTTAAACTCAGGAAGCCAGTGTCTCAAAGGCTTCAGAAAGTCCCTGAAACTGAGCAGAATCACTAGGCTCTTTCTGCCCCATTCCTAACTAAGCAGTAAGGAGTGCTGAGAGGCCCTCTCAGACCAACCAGCCTGGGAAAGACATTCTCTACCCTGCATCGCACCCCAGGTTTCCAGCTTCCATGAGTTAGTGCCCATCCTGGGATGGACCTTGGTGAAGCAGCTGTCTTTGGGTCATTTCTGCTCCTATAATTCACCCATATTCCTATTAATAACCAATAAAGCTCACAGTTCACCAGGGTGGAGTTAGGTGATACCATTATTCTGGTCTGCCATCTGACTCCTATCTGGGATGAGCAGACGTTTGTTCATGAAAAGTTTGACACAACAGTGACATCAATCTAACCATCATTTTTTTACTTTGGAACAGTCACCCTAACAGTAGAAGCACAAATTCTTTTAAAGGAAATGCAAATATCTCATGAAAGTAAATCAAATTCTCAATCATAACCCAAGTTTCAACAAATTGATGAGGATAGAATGCATACAATATACAAACAGAACAAAATATAATCCTACACAACAATGAGTAAATCGGCAGGGCTGGAGAGGTGACCTGGGCTAAGAGTACTAACTCTTCTCCCAGAGGACCAGGTTTGATTTCCAGAACCCATTTGGCAACTCATAACCATTCATAACTCCATTTCCTTGGGTTCCAATGCCCTGTTTTGGCTTCTGTGGGCACCAAACATGCATGTGGTACACAGACATACATACTGGCAAAAATACCCAACACAGAGAAATTTCTGTAAAATGTCCACATATTCAGAACTTAAATAACACACTTTTAAACAACTCATGAATTAAAAACATAGAAATAAACATAGTGAACAGAATGTTAGAAAAACATAAGCCAAAATTCATTGGATATAACCCAAGCTGTGTTTAGAGAGAAATGAGGAAGTAACAATGGAAAGAGAAGTGACCAACCAGATAAGAATGAAAATGAATAGTAAAACAAAATCGCTGATATCAAAAGCTGGCTATTTGGGGGTGCAGGGAAGACAACAAAATTGGTAAAGCTCTAGCCAAACTGATCAGACATGAAAAGTGTGAGTGTGAGTGACAGGAGTCATGGGACAGACCCAGCAGCCTGAGTGTCAGTGGCAGGAAGTATCAATAAAAATGAGTGAAAAAAAATAATAGACTCGCTGTACTGAGGAGATCCATCCGGTGGTGTAAGTGTGTGCCTGCCCGGCTGGCCGGACACCCCGGGAACAGAGTACAGGCAACATCCAATACCCTAAACTTTCTGGCCATTCAGCAGGGCTTCTCCCCGGCTACTGGCTTTCTCTATTTATCCCTTCCCAGCTTGCCCCCAAGCACCCCTTTCCATCTGCGGGTCCTAGGATCCTCCAACTCAGCCTGCTTCGGGGCTGAGGGTCTGGGGACCCAGTGGTGAGTGCTACTGCGGCAGGGGTTTCTTTATTTCACACCCTTTTGTCTGCGAGGTCCTTGGCCAGCAAGAGGCCCTGCTCCTGTACCAGGAGATCCATCCGGAGGGGTAAGTGTGTGCCCACCCGGCCGGCCGGGGAGTACAGGCCCCCTCAAATTCCCTAAACATTCCTGGCCATTTAGCAGGGTGTCTCCCCGGCTACTGGCTTTCTCTATTTACCCCATCCCACCTTGCCACCAAGCACTCCTGTTCATCTGTGGGGTCCTTAGATCCACCGCCACAGCCTACTTCAGGGTGGAGGGGATCTGAGAGCAACTCCAGTGCTGAGTGGCCCTAAGAGAGGGCAGACCAAGAAAAACCCCCAAGTACACAGTTAGCCACAGCAAAGATTGGACCAAGATGCCAAGACTTTCCTGACTACATTTGAAGGAAGAGATGGACAGGTGCCAATGCAAGAATTCCTCCAACAACCTTAAAAGCAACATGATAACACCAGAATCCAGCGAACATGTAACAGGAAGACTTGAACAACCTAATCCAGAAGAAGTAGAAGAAACCGACTTTAAACGTAATATTATGAGAGTGATTGAGGCCCTTAAACAGGATGTGGGAAACTCCCTTAAAGAAATGGATGAGAAGACTAACAAAAAGTTAGAAGAAATGAATAAATCCCTCAAAGATACCCAAGAAAACCAAGAAAAAGCAATCAAACAGGTAATGGAAACAGTTCAAGACTTGAAAACTGAAATGGAGATAATGAAGAAAACACAAACTGAGGGATGGCTGGATATGGAAAATCTGGGTAAACGAACAGGAACTACAGAGACAAGTACAGAATACAAGAGATAGAAGAAAGAATCTCAGACGCTGAAGATGCTATAGAGGAAATAAACTCATTGATCAAATAAAACAGCAAATCCAACAAATTTTTAACACAAAACACCCAGGAAATCTGGGACACCATGAAAAGACCAAACCTAAGAATAATAGGGGTAGAAGAAGGAGAAGAAGCACAACTCAAAGGCCCAGAAAATATATTCAACAAAATTATAGAAGAAAACTTTCCCAACCTAAAGATGGATATTCCTATGAAGGTACAAGAAGCATACAGAACACCGAATAGACTGGATCAAAAAAAAATCCCCTCACCATATAATAATCAAAACACAAAACATACAGAATAAAGAAAGAATATTAAGAGCTGCAAAGGGAAAAGGTCAAGTAACATATAAAGGTAAACCTATCAGAATTACACCTGACTTCTCTATGGAAACCATGAAAGCCAGAAGGTCTTGGATAGATGTGCTGCAGACACTAAGAGACCATGGATGCAAGCCTAAACTACTATACCCAGCAAAGCTTTCTTTCACCATCGGTGGAGAAAACAAGATATTCCAGGATAAACACAAATTTAAACAATATGAAGCCACAAACCCAGCCTTACAGAAAGTACTAGAAGGAAAATCACAACCCAAGGAAGCCAACGACACCCATAATAACACAAACATCTAACAACCCTCTACCAGCACAACTCAAAGAAGGGAAACACTCAAACACTACCACCAAAAAAAAAAAATAATAACCTGAGTTAACAACCACTGGTCATTAATATCACTTAATATCAATGAACTCAATTCACCTATAAAAAGGTGTATAAAAATGGATACAAAAACAGGATCCTACATTCTGCGGTTTACCTCAACCACAAAGACAGACATTACCTCAGAGTAAAGGGTTGAGAAAAGGTTTTTCAATCAAATGGACCTAAGAAACAAGCGGGTGTGGCTATACTAATATCTAACAAAATTGACTTCAAATCAATCAGAAGAGATGGAGAAGGACACTTTATACTCATAACAGGAACAATTCATCAGGATGAAGTCTCAATCCTGAATAT
The DNA here is from genome assembly GCA_004026605.1 of Ondatra zibethicus. Classification (NCBI taxonomy): domain Eukaryota; kingdom Metazoa; phylum Chordata; class Mammalia; order Rodentia; family Cricetidae; genus Ondatra; species Ondatra zibethicus. Next base: position 49,637 of record PVIU01014630.1, read on the forward strand.
CTATGCCCCTAATATAAAAGCACCCATATATGTAAAAGAAACATTACTAGAATTCAAAGCACACATCAAAGCCCACACACTAATAGTAGGAGATTTCAACACTCCTCTCTCACCAATGGACAGGTCAACCAGACAGAAACTTAACAGAGAAATAAGAGAACTAACAGAGGTAATGAATCAAATGGACTTAATAGACATCTACAGAACATTCCACCCAAACAGGAAAGAATATACCTTCTTCTCAGCATCTCATGGAACCTTCTCTAAAACTGATCATATACTCTGTAACAAAGCAAACCTCCACAGATACAAAAAAAAGTTTTAGTAACCACCTGTGTCTTATCGGGTCACCATGGAATAAAGTTAGAATTTAACAACAATTCTACCCTCAGAAAGCCTACAAACTCTTGGAAACTGAACAGTCAACTACTGAACCACCCCTGGGTCAGGGAAGAAATAAAGAAAGAAATTAAAGTCTTCCTTGAATTCAACGAAAATAAAGACACAACATACCCAAACCTATGGGACACTATGAAAGCAGTGCTAAGAGGAAAGTTCATAGCACTAAGTGCCCACATTAAAAAAAAGTGGAGAAAGCTCACATTAGAGACTTAACAGTGCGGCTGAAAGCTCTGGAAAAAAATGAAGCAGACTCACCAAAGAGGAGTAGAAAACTGGAAATAAACAAACTGAGGGCTGAAATCAACAAAATAGAAACACAGAAAACAATCCAAAGAAACAAAGAGCTGGTTCTTTGAGAAAATCAACAAGATTGACAAACCCCTATCCAAACTAATAAAAAGGCAGAGAGAGAACACGCAAATTAACAAGATCAGAAATGAAAAGGGGATATAACAACAGACACTGAGGAAATTCAGAGAATCATTAGGTCTTACTACAAAAGCCTGTATGTCACAAAGTTAGATCAGTACCATATACCAAAATTAAATCAAGACCAGGTGAACAATTTAAATAGACCTATAAGTCGTGAGGAAATAGAAGCTGTCATAAAAAACCTTCCAACCAAAAAAAGCTCAGGACCAGATGGTTTTAATGTAGAATTCTACCAGAACTTCCAAGAAGAGCTGATACCTATACTCCTTAATGTGTTTCACATAATAGAAACAGAAGGATCATTGCCAAATTCTTTTTATGAAACTACAGTTACCCTGATACCAAAACCACACAAAGACTCAATCAAGAAAGAGAATTACAAATCAATCTCGCTCATGAACATTGATGCAAAAATTCTCAATAAAATACTGGCAAACTGAATCCAAGAACACATCAAAAAAATTATCCGTTATGATCAAGTAGGCTTCATCCCAGAGATGCAGGACTGGTTCAACATACGAAAATCTATCAATGTGATCCATCATATAAATAAACTGAAAGAAAAAAACATATGATCATTTCATTAGATGCTGAAAAAGCATTTGACAAAATTCAATACCCCTTTATGATAAAGGTCTTGGAGAGATTAGGGATACAAGGATCATACCTAAATATAATAAAAGCAATATACAGCAAGCCGACAGCTAACATCAAAATAAATGGAGAGAAACTCAAAGCCATTCCACTAAAATCAGGAACAAGACAAG
>PVIU01014631.1:0-51209 GCA_004026605.1 Ondatra zibethicus
TTCAGAGAGTCTGGTTTGATCATATGCTCATTCAGTCCCAGTCCAGGTGGATTGGTGCGCTCCCATTAGTTCAGGCACACTGTCTCAGTAGGTGGACCAGCCCCTCACGGTCCTAACTTCCTAACTCATCTTCTCCCACCTTCTGCTCTTCACCTGCACCTTGGGGGCTCAATCCATTGCTCTGATGTGAATGTGGGTAAACTAATTCTTCTTTTGCTGGCAAATATCAGTTGCAAATAACTTCTTGTTTAGGAGTAGGGACACTTTGTTCAATTAACCCCTTTAAGTGCTACAACCTGGTTGGTCTTGAACCTGTGTAGGTCCTATGTGTGCTGCCACAGCCTCTGAGTTCAGATGCACATTAGTCCTATTGTGTCTTGAAGACACTGTGTCTTTGAAATCGTCTATCACTTCTGGCTCTGAGGACCTTTCCACCTCCTCTTCTGCATAGATCAGTGTGCCTTGAGGGGAGTGGTTTGATGAAGCCATCCTATTTAGAATTCACATTGTTCAGTCTGGGTGTCTGTTAATTCCTGTCTATTGCAAGAAGAAGCTTCTCAGATGTGGGTTGAGCAATGCACTCCCTGATCTACCCTCATAACCTCTTAATAACAAGCTTTATGGTTCCAGTTAAAATCAAGATTCTCCATAGAAAAGGAACAAAATGGACTAGTATATCCTGTTACCCCAATACATAGAAGATATGGGTTAGAACCCTTTCTAAAAGCTGTGAGGAGCTGTGAACACAAGGACTAAAGGGAAGGCATGTGCTCTTGGCATTATTGATTACATACATATGAAGTGACTGTTGTCTACCTCACAGTGTTTTTATGTGTGTGTATGTGTGCATGCGTGCTTGGTTGCTTGCTCACATACTTTGTATAGAAGTATATCTATATGTATGTATTAGTGAATATGAGATGTGCAGATGTGATTGAATGTGTAGAGAATGTGAGCACATAGTTTTACATGTATATGTATAATGTGTGTGAGAATATTTGTGTGGAAGCAGATGTGCTTATTTTTTTTATTGAATATTTCTTATAGGCTAAGCACTATGGTAGGCATAAAGATGTTTAGTGTAATACCCATGAGTATTCATTGGCTTCTTTGCCTATAGGCAGCCTGATTATACTTGAGTATAAAGGTTATCTATGTATATGACTTTCTTATCTGGATATGTATATGTGAGGGTGTGTATGTGTTCATATATATCTGATTTATATGAACGTACTTGAAATATGTATTAGAATGTATATGAATATACAACCAGGCATATCCCTGTGATGTTCTAGTATTCTTCTAATGTTTGAAAGTTAAGTGAAGACCTTTGGCTACCTCAGTTCCATGTGTGCATTGTGTAAATACATGGAGGCACGATGATATGTGTGGGTATACTGCTGTCATGTCAGCGTTCCAACTCTGCTCCTTCCCTCCACACAGACATCAACATGGCCGGAGAGCCCAAGCCCAATAGACCCAAGGGGCTAAAGAGAGCAGCAACCGCCATATACAGGTGAGGCTCTATGGTTTGTTGCCTGCATCTGTTGGGTTCCTCTTTTCACAGAGGGTGTAAATGCTAATAGTGACAGTATGCTGAGTTTAGAATTTAGGAAGACATTTGGAGATGAGGACCTATGGAGAAGTGGGCTGAGTGGCCATCTCCCTTTGTTTTCCCAGTGGCTACAGCTTTGACTATGATTACTATCAAGACTACTTCTATGCCAGGTGAGCAGGGAAGGGGCGTGTCTAGGCATTAAATAGCCAAACTGAAAGGGTCTTAAGAGATTGCTGGTGTAGCTCACAAAGTCCTCTGATTGGGAACTGAAGCACAGAAGTGTGAATGGGTCTTTGCTTCAGGATTGCTTCACAAATCAGGGACAGAGCTAGGACCAGAACACTTACTGTCAGACCAAACTTTCACACTCTGACTGCCTTGCCTCTTTCTAGTCCTATAGTATAGGGGAGTGTATAGCTTAAGGATAAACACACCTGGCTACCTGGGATACAAAAACAGTCACAATGCTTTCACGGGTAGTTCTTGAGCCCTTAAACTCTGTTCAGTCTCTTTGTAAGGTGCTCACCCATCCAAAATGAAAGCTTACGGATAGTTTGATCTGACTCTTACGACTAAGAGGCAACAGTTATATGGAGGCCTGAATTAGTCCCTGATGGGTTGTGATCTGCCTTCTGTCCCTAGTCAGTCCTACCTAGACTTCAACCTTGTAGTCTATTCCAGGGGCCTCAGCCACATTTGTTGAGAACAGTTTTAAGAACTCATTATCCTTCTACATCTGCCTGTCGAGTGCAGGGATTATAAGACTAACCACAATGCCAGCTCCTGGTCATATGCTTGACTAGAGGTTGTGGTAAAGATTAAATCAAAACCACTCCTTCCTTCTCCAGACATCACAAGGAAAACACCTTTTCTGAACCATTTTCTCTGCTGTGCGTGTTTCAGGAAATAGTGTGGTACAGTGGAAAGTGTCAAAACTGGAAGTCAGGAGACTTGCATGCTGATCTCAGCCATGTCACTGAATGGGTTATCTATCTTTGGGCAAATCCTCCTACTACTAGCCAGTGAGATAGGCTTATGCCAAATGATCTTTCAGGACTCCTGAAGCTCTTGAGATTCACTGGTTCAGTGATTCCTGACCAAGGTCAAAGCCATCACCTCCCCATGTGGGTCAGGGATTGGTTCATTCCCGGAGACTGATCCCTAGTTGTTACCAGCTACAGGACTCTTTGAACAAGAGCACCAAAAAATGGAGTTTCTTAGTGAAGGCAGGTATTATGACTCCAAAAAGTAGTTATAGAGTATATCCCTGACCACAGCTGTGGTTCCTTTTAGAACCGAGGTTATAGCAGATGTGGTGGGACAGTCCCCTACTCAGTCTTCAGTTTCTGTCTCATTTTCAGGAAGAGAAGCCCTTCTGGAGAGGGCCAGGTTATATGTTAGAGTAACAGCAGATAGCCTGGGAGCTTTGGGTCTAATTTAGTACCCACCCTTTAAATACTGTTGAGTGCTTGACCTATATCTCTGAAGTAAAAAAGGCGTTGAAGTGGTCAAAAAGAAAAAAAGGGGTTTAGCTAGGCGGTGGTGACACACGCCTTTAATCCCGGCACTTGGGAGGCAGAGGCAGGCAGATCTCTATGAGGTTGAGGCAAGATCCAGGACAGCCAGGACGGTTACACAGAGAACCCCTATCTCTGGGTGGGGAGTGGGGAGAAAAAAGGGGCTTAGAGTCTGAGGCCATGGTTGAGTGTGTCAGTCCCCTGGTACCCAGCCTTTGCTTGTCATACCTTCTCAAGTGTTTTAAATCAGGTTCTCATGCTCTGCCCTTACTGCATGCTCAGGTAGACCGTGAACTTGGACAGCCCTCATTAAGTAGATAGGAAAACCAGGGTTCAGGGATTGGCCACCTATTTTCAAATCTCTGTTTCCAGGTGGGGATTTAGGCTGTTTTGACATTTACAGACTGATCAAAGGTTGGGGGTGGTAGTTATCTGAGTAGAAGGCAGGTCTGTATGTCAGTCTCTTGAGACTGGGCTGTTTGTTCCATACTGCTTCTCCTGGCCTGATTGGGGGATAAGGTAGAAATAGTAAGGCTTTCATTAGACTTTAGCATCCAGTAAAGAAAGCCCTTTTCATACCAGGGCTCATTGAAATCAGACACTTCTTTCTGGCTCTTTCAGGTTAGATGGGTAAAGCTAGTGTTGTAGTGTCTCCTGGTGGTCACAGGCCATGCTGCAGCCTCTGTTCTATTTGCCTTTGCAGGCTGTTTGATTATCGAGGCCGCCTTTCTCCAGTGCCTGTGCCTAGAGCAGTCCCGGTGAAGCGACCCCGTGTCACGGTTCCTTTGGTTCGCCGTGTCAAAACTACAATACCTGTCAAGCTCTTTGCCCGTTCCACAGCCATCACTACTGGCTCAGCCAAGATTAAGTGTGAGTGACATCTTCCTTCCTTCCTTCCTTTCTCTCTTTTTTTCTTTTTTCTTTTTCTTTTATTTTGAGACAGGGTCTCACTGTTATCTCTGGCTGGCCTGGAACTCACCATGTAAACCAGACTGACCTAAAACTCATAGAAATTCATCTACCTCTGCCTCCTGGGTGCTGGAATTAAAGATGTGTGCCACCACATCCTGGTGACACCTATTAATCAGTCTTTCTAGATTGTTGAATCTTGAACCCCTTTGGGGTTGTATACCAGATATCCTGCATATCAGATATTTACATTACGATTCATAACAATAGCAAAATTACAGTTACCAAAAACTTATTTCATTGCTTCTTCTTATGGTTGGGGGTTTACTATAACATGGGTTGCAGCATTAGGAAGGTTGAGAAGCACTGCTCTAGATGGTTTGGTTTTTATCACTAACATGATAGAATCACATTTTTAGCAATTGATTTTTAAACTTTTTTGTTTCTTTTTGTTTTTCAAGACAGGGTTTCTCTGTGTCACAGTCCTGGCTATCCTGGCACTCGCTCTGTAGACTTGACTGGCCTCAAACTCACAGAGATCTGCCTGCTTCTGCCTCCCAAGTGCTGGGATTAAAAGCACGTGCCACCACTGGCCAGCTAATCTTTGTTTTTATTTTATGTGTATGGGTGTTTGCCTGCATGTGTATCTCTGCACCATGTATATGCAGTGCCTGTGGAGGCTAGAAGAAGGTAATGGGTAACCAGTGCTCTTAGCTGGTGAGTCATCTCTCTAGCCTCTAGAATCATACTTTATTAACATTGATAAATAAAGGAGTAAATCTACAGTTGAAGTTACTCTTAACAATTATGTGTTTGGATACATTTCTTAAATTAAAAAAAAAAAAGAAAGAAAAAGTCCAGTGCTGTGGTGTGACACCCACTGAGGTGATAGCATTTGTTTCTGTAGTAAAGATAAGGACAGATTTATTCTGGTCTTTGTATACTGCAGTCAAGCACTCAGGAAATCTAATTGCAATAGACTTTTTAGTTGTTGTTGTTTTTATTTTTATGTTTTTGTTTTTTTCCAAGATAGCTTTGGAGTCTGTCCTGGAACTTGCTCTATAGACCAGGCTAGCCTCAAACTCAAAGAGATCCACCTGCCTCTACTTCTGAGTGCTGGGATTAAAGGCGTGTGCCACCACCTGGCATAAAAGATATTTTGTACCATTGAAAACAGACCCCACCCTATAACACACCTAATGACACATGATTACTTCACAGACCACACTGCAGACCTACATTGTTTTTCTTTCTGAGATAGGATCTCATGATTTAAACCAGGTTACTTTTGAACTCACAATCCTCCTGCCTTAGTCTCTGGCATAAAAGTCTGAAATGCTGGGATTGCAGATGTGTAGCACACTTGGCCCAGACCTACAGGCAAGCTTATTCATAAAACATAAATAAAATATCAGTCTTTTCCCCCTTTATCTAAAATCATAAAGACTAATATAAGAAAAACTATATACAATAAGTACAATAACTATATACAATATATACAGTCAGTAACTACATCAACAATGCCTAGTTCCTTTGCATTTGACAAATTCAGAGAAAATAATTCATATCCTATCTTGGTGAGTCCAAAGTCTCATACCTAATTTACTTTCTATCATAACTTGTATTACCATCCAAAACTATCTTTTGCTATCTCTCAACCCTAAACACTTTACATTTCTTTAGTGAATTTCTTTTCTGAGTCCTGTAAGCAGTGAAAACTATAACTGTCTAGTTTTCAACTACCTCAGAGACCTAAGAAGTATAATAATAACTGAGTAAGAAGTGTGAGTGACTTCCGAAAAATGTGAGAAATGGCTGGCTGCCTGGACAGTCACCCAAAGTTCCTCTGCAACATTAGGGCCGTCCATCTTCAACCTACAGGCCTAGACTATCTGAGAGACTTTTCTATGAAGCAGGGGTTTTGAAGGACTGTCCTACCTTGTCTGGGCAAGGTTTGGCAGTCACTTTCTTTGTCCTGCTTGTCTAATCAGGACAGCATAATGTCAGCAGTTGAGGCAAGGGCACTTTCTTGCCCAGTGGCTTACTTTTGTTACAAACAAAGCAAACTCCATGTGCAGTTTCTTTGATGCCCATCATCTTCTCTGAAGTAGATTGGTGCTGCCAGGAGCAGACATGTCTCATTGTCATTTAAGAAAAAATGAACTAATGTTATTCTAAAACAATTAAATGCCATATTCTGTAGATCTCTGAAGTGTTTGAAGATGACCTGTCTATTTAAAATATAGCTCTGTTTGACCTTGAAAACATATTTAATGTGACAAGTTCGATTGTAATAGGTGACTAATTACCAACCTGCATTTTCTTATTATCCTAAACAGTTGATAATAATACTTTCAAGGACTAGAAGTTTGCACTACATTGTTAAATGAACTGTATAGGTATAATACCACGAGAAAAGGTTAGAAATGTATGTACAGTCTGTTTTAACAAAATTAATCTCAAATTTCTATCAATATACAAAATTTGTACAGTACACAAAAGCCGAATCCTGTGTAACACTTTTAAAACTAGTAGTTGCTTTTTAAAAGTAGATTCATAATCTACTTTTATATCTCTATCATCCCTTTTTTTAAAAAAAAAATTTATTATGTCTGCGTGTATGCCTGCAGGCCAGAAGAGGGCACCAGACCTCATTACAGATGATTGTTAGCCACCATGTGGTTGCTGGGAATTGAACTCAGGACCTTTGGAAGAACAGGCCATCTCTCCAGCCCTTCTGTTGTCCCTTTTTTCTTTTCAGAGTTGATTCAGTAATCTACCCTTTTATCCTGTCATTTCTATATCCCCTTTTTTTCTTTTCAAAGCAAGAACCTTAAATCTAATTTCCTTTGTTTAGCTTTTTCCTGACCATTACCAATAACAACTTGGAACTCCCCTGCCCCCTCCCAAAAACAATGACAAATATCCATAACCCATTGAATGACCAAAACCTCCCACCCTACCTCTTTGGAATGTGGGTGCCGTATTCTTAAATATACTTTCACTCCTATGCTCTTGTACACTGTAAAGATTTGTCATTCATATTAATTTAATAAAATGCTGATTGGCCTGTAGCCAGGCAGGAAGTATAGGCGGGGCGAGCAAACTAGGAGAATTCTGGGAAGAGGAAAGGCGGAGAGTCAGTCACCAGCCAGACACAGAGGAAGCAAGATGAGAATGCCTTAATGAGAAAAGGTACCAAGCCACATGGCTAAACATAGACAAGAATTATAGGTTAATTTATATCATAAGAGCTAGTTAGTAATAAGCCTGAACAATAGGCCAAACAGTTTATAATTTAATATAAGCTTCTGTGTGTTTATTTGGGACTGTGCAGGACAGAAACTAACATCTATACACTATTCATCTGTAATCCCTATAGGATTGGGAGGTCTAGGCCAGGTTCATATGTATGGATTGGAGATAGCCTCTTGGTTCTCTCAAGAAGAGATCTTTTCCCTTGGCAGGAAAAGACCCAAAAGAGAATGGCCTCCCTAGTTGACAGAATGAGGCTGGGTTTTGTTTGCATCATCCCTAAGTTATAACCCTGTCTCCTCTCCACTTTCAGTAAAGAGCAGCGAACTACAGACCATCAAAACAGAACTGACACAGATCAAGTCCAACATCGATGCCCTATTGGGTCGCTTGGAACAGATCGCCGAGGAACAAAAGGCCAACCCAGGTCAGCTTTGAGGACAGCTTTTGGGAAGATAGTATGCCCGAGGGTTAGGAACTTGAAGTTCCAGGGCCCCGAGACCTGCTGTCTAGTGACTAGCTTTCACTAAAGGTGTGCTGAGAGTAGCTGCTCTAGCTGAATATTAGTTCCTTTTCCACTTTTTATCCTTCAAGATGGCAAGAAGAAGGGCGACAGCAGCAGTGGTGGAGGCAGCAGTGGTGGAGGCAGCAGTGGCAATGCTGGTGGTAGCAGCGGCAGCAGTGGCAATGCTGGTGGTGGCAGTGGCAGCTGCAGTAGCAGCAGCCGGCCACCAGCCCCTCAAGAAGACACAGCTTCTGAGGCAGGCACACCCCAAGGAGAAGTCCAAACTCGAGATGATGGTGATGAGGAGGGACTGCTAACACATAGTGAGGAGGAACTGGTAAGGGCCTGGCTAGCTGTGTGACTTGGAAGGGCTGGTGCCGTTCCCCCTGTGAGCTCCTTTTTTGCTTTCCAGAGTGTCAATCCTATGAGGAGTAGGGAAGAATGAGTGACTAGTGTCTCAATCACTGAGCTGCTGGTTACAAGTCCCACTGTAGACTGGGGCAGCCAGTGATTTTCTTTTAATCACTACTGGCTTACAGCATGAGGATGGACTTTGTGGTAGACATAAATACTCCTTACACCCCTCATTTCTTTTTTTTAAGCCTAGCCTGGTACTACATCTTACTTTCTTAGGCATAGTGCTCTCAGTGAAAGCTCTAAGACTAAAAAGTACTCCAAATGTGGGTAGCCCACTGAGCTATGTTGCTTTAAACTTACTGTAGTCTATGGTCTTTCCATGCATAGAAATGTGTCTGTTACACCAGCAAATCCCATAGTTTCTTCCCGTTCCTGTGCAGTTGACAAATGACCCTCTCAGAATACTAAGCCATTTTTGGGGGCTGGTGTTTAGTTGGACCTCCTTTCAAATGGTTCTCCAGGTAGTGCTCTGACCCACAGAACCTTCCTGGACAGAAAGCTCAGGCTTGGGACCTGCAGTGAATGATCTGTGCTTGTCTTCTTCCTCTCAGGAGCACAGCCAGGACACAGATGCAGAAGATGGGGCTTTGCAGTAAGCAGGTATGGGGGTGCCAAGAAGCACAGGAAATCAATGAAGTGGAGGCTGTAGTTTCTTCCTGGTGCAGGTTTAGAGAATCATATTGTGCCAAGGTTGAAGGTCCTCACATGCAGCCTTACTCTTGTAGGCAGCATATCAGGGCCATTCAGGAAGTGTTCCCTTGGGAGCAGGATGACAGTGGAGGAAAACTGTAGACTAGGGGTGGTAGAAAAAGTACTGTGCAGCTTAGTGTGCGTATTACTAGGGAGAAGTATTCCATAGAGAGAACAGCCAGCCTTCTGTTATTGTCCTGTCTTCATGGTGCAGTAAGGACAAGAGTTGCCTGTTCTGTAGCCCAGCTTTGAAGACTAGGGAAAAGGTGCCATTCATTTTCAGAGGAGGTGACTAGGAAGTATCTCATGGACCCTGGTTAGTTCAGATTGATCCTGTTAATGGAAGATGTCCTGCAAGCCTGTATGACAGGAGTTGTTAGTTTATCTGATCTCCTCCTCTACCCTGCAAGATTAGGATTATGTGTATATCATAGAAGTGGGAATGCAGGTGTTGAATGATAAAATGAAATATCAGCATGTCTCTTGAAATTTGGAGCTTGAATTTGAATTCAGTAACATGCAACCCCAAAGTCTCCACTCTGGCCACTATTTTCCTGTTCTGCCCTACTCTAGAGGAGGTCTGTAGGTGACAGAAAAGTCACATATTTGTAATACAGGATCTCTACCATTAAGAGCTTCCAGATTAGTTCAGAAAACTCCTTGTGTAAGTCTTTCCTCTTTGAACTTGATGAATTTCTATTTACCCAGAATGCTGTTTATTATATACTGTGGTATTAAGGTTCAGGTGGGGAGATAGCTCTGGGCAGGGGTTGAACCTTTCTCATGATTAATTATATGGTCAGAAAATTGGGCAAGGTGCAGACATAGCTCTGCAGATAGTCCACCCCTTTTCTTTACTACTGTGATTAAAGAGTTTCTGTCTCTCAGCCTTAGTTTCTTCTTTGCCTTGACAGGAGAAATGGCCACCAGCAGCAGAGCATCACTGTCTCAGGCTCCAAGACAGGCACCCATCTCTGGATGCCAGTTTGTAGCGGGTACCAGAGGAAAGCTGGTAGTAGGCACTCCTCTCCCCATGCATCCCAGCCAGTGAGTGCTACATCCTTTGCAAGTGGAGTTACTGGCCTACCCCTTACCCCATGCACTCTTCCTGTCTGCACTGCCTGGGCCAGGGGGCAGAACACATTCTGCCCTTTTTCCCCAGGGCATTCCCAGGCTTGGGGTTTTTCTATAGGTTTGAAAGTGGGGGGGATTGGGATGGGTGGGGGGGGAACCTGAGAATAAAGAGATTGGATCCAAATATGCTCTGAGATGGAATGGTTTGCTTGTTTATTTGGTTGGTTTTGTTTACATTTATTGTCATTGTGCATGTATGGTATGGTAGACCATTTGTGGGGGGGGGGTCAAAGGACAACTTTGTGGAGACACTTTGACCTTTCCATCTTTATATGAATTTTTGAGATTGTCAGGCTTGCGCAGTAAATACTTTACCCACTGGGCCTTCTCACTGTCTCCACTTTTATGATAAAACACTATGACCAAAAGCAAGTTGGGAGTAAACAGTGAATCTTATCTTCTACTTCTGTTGTAACAAACAGTCCATCATTTGGGGAAATCAGGGCAGGAACTGATACACAGGCTTCTAGGTGTGCTCCTCATGGTTTGCTCAGCCTGCTTTCTCAAAGCAGGTTGGGCTAGACCTTCCCACATCAATCTGCAATCAAGAAAATGCAGCATAGGCCAGTCTGGTGGGAGAACGTTCTCACAATTGAGGTTCTCTTCTTTCCCAAGACTCTAGGTTGTGTCAAATTGACAAAAGCAGTCAGCACACTAACCTGTGGCTTTTCTCACAGTTGTATTCTGGCCTTCCTGCCCACCAGAAAGCTGGTACGGGCAACCCTTCTGTTCTCCCATCACTAACTTCTCTTGTCCCATACTTGATCCATTTGCACCAGTATTCTTCTGCTAAATCATTTAAGTTAGGTGTGATGGCACATGCCTATCATCTCAGCAGCTGGGGAAGTGGAAGCAAAAAGATCAGTTCGTGGCTGGTCAGGACTCCCTGAGACCTTGTCTCAAACAAAACCCCACAAATGTACGAATCATTTTTGGAGCGTCTATGCAAACTCTAGGCTCTAAATAGCTTGAAGCAAGGAAAAAAGCCCTATTTCTTTCCTGACAGTATGATACAGGAGTTTTGAAATTAAAGCTGGGGGTAAGGTAGCATGTAAATATAAGCCCTAAATTATTTTTCCCTGTTGGTAACCTCAGGCCATTTGTTCTACTCTATCACTGCCATTTTGGGCTGTAAGATTACACTCAGACATTTTTCTGAGCGGGCAGTGTCTTGCCCCTATCTCCTTTTTGGGAAATGGCCTCTTGATTTCAGGGATGTTTCTAAACTAGTTGATTGCTCCTTAGGAACTAAATGTTCTCAGAAAGGACTCCCCACCTCAGGATGCAACACCATCATCAGAAAGGGCGGGCCTGAGTTCCTACTCAAGTTTGCAAGCCTGCCCGCTGGATCAGTAAGCTGAACATTTCCAGTTCTATCAGCCACACCACAACTTGTTTTGGTAGAGAACAGGTACTGAATGTGGGACCGTGCTCAGGGCCCCTGGTTATGGGAACATCTGGACGGTGGCTCAAGTCCCAGCAACTGCTTGTATGGGTGGGGCTTTTTTGATAGTTATCTAGTTGGGGATCACAGGGATGGGCCTTCATACCTGCCTCACTTTTTGCTTTAGCTATACTCTGCTTTTGTAGTATTGGCTCTTTAAGAATGTGTTGAAAAATGCAGGACGCTAGAGAGTTTGTGGGTATTCTGCTAAATTTCTCTATAGGTATCTTCTTCCAGAAGTAGAGACACATCTTCTTAGCCTGTTGGGAACTGACTTGTCAAAGCTCATGTCACTTGGAAGCCATGATGCAAATCTCCACTTGTAGCCTAAAAGTACTACTGCTCCTGATTTTTGAGTCTCTTGGGCTTTCCTCCTCTGTATATTCACAGTGTTCTTTGCCAACTCCCTCTCATGCCTGTACCTCTCTACCCTTTTCCTTTATGGAACCTAACCTATGGCATCACACTCTACTCTGTGGTAGCGGCAATGTGATATCTTTAATGACCTGAGTCAAATCCTACCCTGTCCAGCCCCAGTTGGTCTTTTTCTTCATATGGACAATCGCCACTAAGTTCGTATCCTCCACTCTAATTTTCCCATGGTAGTCTGGACTTTTAACTCATTAAGTTTCAGACACGTTCCATTTCTTGACATTCCAACAGGAGGTAACCATCTATAAAGAACCATGTGATTGAGTTCCATAAAACAAAATGTCATGTTTTTAAAGTAAGCTTGTAATTTTGTGTTATACCAACATTCATAGGTATGTTTGACTGGCCTGCTTGCTGGTCACAGGTTAAACACACCTCGGCCCTTTTTCATACTAGATTTTAAAAAGTTTCATGTGTTTTTAGGTAAATGACCTGTGTAGATGTTACTACATCACATACAAAAGAGGGCATTGGGAACTGGAGTTAAATAGTTGAGTTGCCATTTGAGTTAGTACTGGGAATCAAACTTGAGTCCTCTCAGAGAGCACTGAGCCACCTTTCCAGCTCTAGACTCTTTACAATAACCTGGTCTCCATATTTACTTTGAACCAGGCCTCTGCTGCTCTCCCTCCCTCCCTTTTTTGAGATCTTAGCTCCCTGTCTGTCTGTCTATCCTATCTATATGAGCTCTTGATGGTACTGCCTAGGTCTCCAAAGTGTACTAGGAATCATACCAGCTTTTACCAGTCCCTTAATGTTCACTGTTACGAAGTTGAAAATTGTGGTTGAAGTCCCTAACAGATAAACTGTCCCATGCCATCCCCTAAGGAGTCCCACCAAGAAAAGAACTGGACAAAACATACATACAACACACAAAAGCAATGGAGCACTAGTTATACAAGAGGCACTGATCCTTGCTTTATTCACGCAATAATAGCCAACATTGGGAATTAGGGGCAGAAGTACAAAAAAGAAAAAAAAAATGTAGTCAGTGAACAATTGTGATCAACACGGCAGTGAGTGGTGGCATGTCAGCCAGCGTATGGCCCATCTCTTGACCTACTTGGTCTAGGGAAGGTTCCCTCTACCACTTCACAGCCAAGAGGTAACACTTGGCCTAAATTTGAAAATTCAGGGTCACAGTAATTAAAAACAGCATAGCCAAGACATCAGGGCTGGCTGAGTGACTGACTGTTCTTGGGCCATTTAGCGAGATTAACAGTCTGGTAGCAGGAAAGTGAGGAGTATCGTGTAGGTCCTTATCCTGGTGGGTGCAAGTAAGGCAGAATATAGCACAAACCCACAAGATGGACCCTCCTGTGCACCGATGGAGAATACCTCGCTAGCTCAGTCCGCAGAAGCAAAGCTGGAGGTAACAGCAAGACCACACACACAGCAGTATCTCTTGGTTTCTGGGCCACATTCAAGTTAGTTTAGTACAGAAAAGCATTTTAGGGGAGGGTCTTTTACTGACCTAGAACACAGGTTGGAGAAGCTTCCTTAAGTGCTGCTATTTTAGACCCTAAGAAGACTTGTCTGTACTATGCATACCTTTTCTCAACAACAAAAAGCCTAACATCATTAGTATGCCAGGAATAGGACATACAGGCCTGTAACAAGAATTCCAAGGTCTAGCACCTGATAGTTCCCTTGTGCAATAACAACTGAAATTTCAGCTGGAGTCAGTTTCAACTGCTGTCACACGAGGGAAATGAGGAATTGGCAGTGAGGTAGGAGCAACAATCCTCACAAAAGGAAATAATGAAAACCTTCATTCTGTGGATACTAAAAACAGGCTGCTGTGCCATGTCTTATGTTCCAACCACTCAAGTCATACCTATTCTAGCCACGTAGCTCAAGAGAAGCTGAAAGGGAAGATGGCTGCCCAGCTCTAGTATCTGCGGACAGAGAGAACTTGCCAAAGTCCAGGAACCAAGTTTGTTGTTTTGTTTTTTTGCTAAATTCAATGAGCATTTTCTTATAGAAAAGAAAACTAAAGGACAGATCAAATTGAAAGAATCACTGTTATAGTAACTTTAATTTATCTTGCACTTTACAGAAGTGAACGATTTTAAAAAGCACCTCCTTACCCCATCCCGTTTCTCTGACAGTTGTTAAAGTAGGCAACGAGTATGTCAACAGCTTGAGTATCGGCATCTTGCAAGGATTTCAGATCACTCACTCACTTGGCAGCTTTTCTATCTTGTTTTTAACTCAATGGTACGTCCACTCTGATGGTAACCTGTCCAGCCAAATCTCCACCACACATTTTGGAAAAAATCAATGGTGATTAGCAAATTAGTTAGCTTTGGCACGGAGCTGTGCTCGCTTGCCTGTGACAGCCTGGAAACCAGTTTTGATACTGGCAACAGAGCATCGAGAATGACAAGTTTCACACTGTAAGAAATAGAGTCGGGTGTCTTTCTGTAGGATTGTGTCCGGTGATCGGCATGTGTGACAAGTGACGTATTCCTCTGTGGAAAAAGCAACACAGTAAGGCAGAAGCTCCTTCTTGCCCACAGAAATGCATCTACCTCGTAAGCTGAAGACCAGAGAGTACAGTTTACCCTACCAGACAGGGTAGCCTAGCTTAATGGCTATTAGCTGTCTGCTATAGTGCTTTTTGGTGTAGTAAAATACATGTTAAAAGAACTTCAAATGCCCCAGTTAGGGAAGTTTCCCAGATGGGTATTCTTGGTGCCATGTATGGGTGATCCACTTTTGCCTTAGGTGAGAAAAGGCAGGAAATGCCAATTTTTAAATGATTAGGCAACACAAGAGGGCCGAGGCAAGCCAAGCCAGAATCAGCCAGCAGAGGCTATATTAACTTGGCTTTCTACTACTTCACTATCATTTTCCATCTTCTCCCCCTTTTGTGGGGCAGTGGGGTACAGGTGGGGAAGAGAGGTTTGAGACAGGGTTTCTCTATGTAGATCAGGCTGGCATCAGACTCAAAGATCTCTCAATTACTCGGACTGTGCGTGCTACCATGCCCAGCTCCATTTTCCATCTTTTTAAGGCTAGCCTTTTCCCAGGGATCTCCTCAAAACGCCACAGCCTAAAGAGAGTATTTCAAAATAATACGATAAAATCCAATTATATACTTACTGATATATCTTCTCAAGACATTTTCTATCTGTTTCTGTTGGAATCTTCCTTTGATTACAAGTTGGTTATTACCATCTATAGAGCCACTATGAAAGAAAGCATAAATATCCCATTATTTCTGTTTTCCTGAGGGAGCTCAATTCCAGCATACTTAATGAACTTAAAATATATTCAACAGTGATCGCTTTTCAGGTGTGTTATACTATCCAGTTCCTCAAATTTTATTTCTGTTTTTTGTGATAGGAACTTATGTGTCCCAGACTGGCCCTTGAGCTCCTTGAAACTCCTCGGTGTTCCAGGTGGTGTTCCAGTTCGTAGGCACTGCCATACTTGGCCTCAAAAAATCTTTAAGAGTTTTATCTTCCGCAAAGGTTTTATTCCTTCATTTTGTTTTTTCGAGACAGGGTTTCTCTGTGTAGCTTTAGAGCCTGTCCTGGCACTTCCTCTGTAGACCAGGCTGACCTCAAACTCACAGAGATCACCTGTCTCTTCCTCCCAAGTGCTGGGATTAAAGGCATGCGCCACCATCACCCAGCAAAATTTTATTCTTAATTATGTGTATATGTCTGTGTAGGGTTCTGTGCATGTGAGTGCTGGTTCCTGTGGAGGCCAGGTACCCAAAAAGAGTGTTGGAAACCTTAACTCACTCAAGTCCTCTGCAAGAGCAGTATCTGCTCTTAGCTGTTAGCTCTCCAGCCCCTTAAAATTATTATTTTTAGATAAGGTTGCTTTGTGTAGTCCTGGCTGTCCTGGGACTTGGTCTGTAGACCAGATTGGCCTTGAATTCAGAGATCCACCTGCCTCTGCTTCCTGAATGATGGAATTAAAGATGTGTGCTATCACTGCCAGTCTACTCAAAATTATTTTCATTTTATTTTATCTTTATAAGATTTATTTATTTATTATGTATACAGTGTTCTGCCTGCATGTTCTGGTGCCCTCTGCAGATCAAAAGAGGGCACCAGACCTCATTACGGGTGGTTGTCAGCTACCTTATGGCTGCTGGGATTTGAACTCAGGCCCTTTGGAAGAGCAGCCAGTGCTCTTAACCTCTGAAATCATCTCTCCAGCCCTCAAAATTAATTTAATGACTTCCTAACATTTAATCCAACTTCAGCTATTTCTAGTAACAATAAGATTTGTAATTGACTCTATGTTGAAACAAACTGAGCCCTTAATTGTGTGGGTTTGAGTGCCTGTTCAACATAAGAAAAAAAAAACATTTACTAAATGCATACTAACTGCAAATATGAGAAAACTATAAACATAAAAAGGTTGTATGTTATTTTTAAAATTCTGAAGCCAAGCATGAAGGTACACACCTATACTCCCAGCATGTGGGAGGCAGAAACGGAGGGCTGCTATAGGTTTAAGGCAACCCTGGGCTCCACTGTGACTCTTTTCTCAAAATGTCAATATATAAGTAATCTAAACCAGATATAGTCATGTCAACCAGTAATCCCAGTCATCCAGTAGCTTAGGCAAGAGGATCACTACATGAGCCTGAGTTCAGAGCCAGCCTGGGAACACAGTAAGACCCTATCACAAAATAAAAATCAAAACACTACAGTTTGACAGAATCATATGATGGTACAAGTGAAAATATACTCAAATTGTGAGTCGTATGTAAAAAAACTGTTACCAAAAAAGTAAAACTGAAATTCCATGCAACAAACTGTTAGTGATAAACTTAAAAGCGGCTGACAAACACTTGATAAAGATCCTTGTTAGATAGACATTATTGCTTTTTAAAAAGGACAAATCACGCCAAGTGGTGGTGGCGCACACCATTAATCCCAGCACTTGGGAAGCAGAGGCCGGCCTGGTCTAGAAGAGCTAGTTCCAGGACAGGCTCCAAAGCTACAGAGAAACCCTGTCTCGAAAAACCAATAAATAAATAAATAAATTACAATGTAAAACAAAAATGATAAATTGCAAAGTAAAACAAAAGTCTAGTAGAGTTAAATTTATATTTGCTCGTAACATAAAGCAGACTTTTGCTGAAACTGTGATTTTCCTTTGAGGATCTAGTATCACACACCATGAATTGCAACACTTGATCCCTCCCTACCTAGGCTACCCTGATTCCTAGGGCATTTTTCACCATCCAAAAAGAAAAGGAAGGAAAACAAATGGGAATTTTCCCAACAACTCTGAAATATTTAACTCACTGATCATAATATTCACTAGTTACAACTTGCTAGAATTTACCCCAACTCTATACCAAGTGAGGAAGAGACCTGGTCAGTTATTATCAACTTAGACCATGCAACCCAATATGGAGAACTCAACAGAACCACCACATACAGGCTTGCCCATGGGTGCTTCTGCATTGCCAGGGCATAAATTTCATTTTTTTTCTATACCAAGTGCAGGTTATTCTGAGAAGTAAAATACATGGCTAGCTTTCCTTCTTATGCTTAAACAATGAGTGTAATAATCCTCTGGTAATTAGGATGAATGTTTTTTTTTTCTGAGTATGTTCAAATTACACAAGTGGTTCTTTTGAAGTGTCAAATAGTACTCATTTTGCATACAGTTTCTTACCTTGTACCCAACTCTGCCAATAAAAATGCAAGGAGATGTTTGGGCTGACGATGTAATCTAAAACAAAAATAAAAAACTTAAATCTTTCATAGAAATCAGAAAACAAAACAAACCATACTGTTTATTATTCACTGTGATTACTCAGTTATTAGGTGAATCTCAGTGTATAGCTCACTTGTACATAGAAGAAAGTAGCATAGTTAGGCACTGGCTATAACCCCAACACCCAAGAGGCTGAAGCAGGATGATCAACCTTAATTTCAAACCTAGCCTGGGGCAGTGAGTGCCTGTTTCAAAAACAAATAGGCTGAATAAACAGCTCAATGGTTTAAAAAATTAGCTGTTCTTCCAGAGAATGAACTATATTTGATTCCCAGCACTCACATGGCAGCTCAACCACCTGTAACTTCAGTTCCAGAGGATCTGGTTCCCTTTTCTGGTCTTGTTACCAAGCATGCATGTGCTACACTGACATACATACAGACAAAACACCCTTACACATTCCATAAATTAAAAACAACAAACAAAATGATATATATACTACTTTATAGTTTGGTACTCATAAACTATTACATGCTGTTTTCAAACACACCTACCAAGTAAATATCTAAAAGCATAAAAGCAAAACATTAAAATCATAGTTAAGCTATGATTATCTACCTTCTAAGAGTGGATTTACACATAACCTTTCATTTTCTTACTGTATCTTACTTTTCTAATTTCTAGTAAACATATACTATTGCTGTCATCAAAAATGTAAAATATTTTGAAAAATGCTGAAACTAATGAGAATGGGTTACTTATTTTGTAACAAGCAAGTATGACACGAAATTGAAAAACAAACAGAAGGGTAAAGTGACTGGATGGAGAAAACTTGCCAGAAAGGGCACAGTTTAACAAACCTAAGAAAAGCCTGACTCAGGCAGTGACCTGGAAATGATGCCAAAACAGGATGCAGTGGTGATTAAAAACTACAAATCCTCATCCACTGGGTCCTGACAATCAAGGAAGTTTAAGTTCAGCTTATTTGGCAAGCCCACCCCTGCCTGACTGAGACACAACCCTTGTTTGTGGAGAATTACATCCAGCCTCTTCACTCCCGACTCTGGTTATGATCTACTTCATCCCTAACCCACGATGTGTATGAGTATTTGGCCTGTACATCATATTCCTTGGAACTGGAGTTATAGACAGTTGTGAGCTGCCATGCGGGTGCCAGAGTCATCTCTCCAGCCCCTAAGATCTATTCTCAGTCAGTATTGACTTAAACATGAACTGTGACTTCTGTCACTATATATCCCCTATGTACTTTTTCAACTTCAAGAAAAAGATTACTGTAAAGACATTTAACAACAAAATGTGGCCCACTAGCCCACTTACAGTTTACAGATATCTGTAAAATTGACAAAAGACGTTTTCTTGGTTCCTACTCGGACAACCTGTGGAGGTTTCATAACAAATTTCCTCTTCTCTCCAGCAACCATATCAGGATTCTTTTCTCTCATGATGTTGAACACTCGGTTCAGCAACTATAAGGAATGGGAATTTAAGCAAATCTTAGTAATAACAAGAGTATAAATTACTGTCTGAGATACCTTGCTTTAATAGTTATATTTTTATAATATACACACAAATCTCTACATGTTCTGGGAAATTCTTGAGGGCAGCAGTTCATTACTTACCAAGATCTGGACCTTCATGGATGCTCAGTTATTCATTGTTAACAGTTAAGAAAATAAGCACCGATCATTCTACTGACTTTACAGGAAACCATATGACACATGGGAAAAACTGAAGAAACTGTAAGTGAGCAAACTCCAGACTACTCACAAAGTGGATACTTGTCACCAAAGCCCCACTGATTCCCAGAGGGCTCCATACCTCTAATGAATACTATAGTGACAGCCAAGCTTTGCGCACCCCACAAATTGGTATCAGGAATTGCCATGCACTGGTTACATGGGCGACTGGAATCTGTTTTATCACCAATCTATATCTCAGTGGCTCTTCTAATGCAGGAGATCTCTACCAACTTTTCTCTGAGCTCAAATGATAGACTTAACTCCCTACTCAAAAAAAGTTTGTCTCACCTCTTCATATGTGTAGTCTCTTTCAGAGCCTGCCCAAGCAGGCCCAGTCTGGTTACTGAATGAAATGCCATCGTCTTTTTTGCTGTCTTCATCTTCTAAAGCTACAGATAACAAAGAGTACGAATGAGCAGTGGCCTTGATCCAACAAGGGGGAGTACAGATCTAGAGAATGAAAGCTTCAGATACTGCTCTTCCCTATCACAGTGATAGCTGCAATAGCTTCAAGTACAAAGGGACCACAGAGAATTCTCCTTTCCTTTATAGACAGAAATATTACAGCTTCACACAAGATCTTTAATGGGACGTCCATGGTAACAGTGAAATGTTTCTAGGCAAACAGGACAAAGCATTAAGTACCGAAAGGAGAGTCCAACTGTTCTCAAATCTTTGAAAAACTTCTATCTATAAAAACCCATCTTGCCAGGTGGTGGCGGCGCATGCCTTTAATCCCAAGACTTGGGAGGCAGAGGCAGGTGGATCTCTGTGAGTTCGAGGCCAGCCTGGTCTACAAGAGCTAGCTCCAGGACAGGCTCCAAAGCTACAGAGAAACCTGTCTGGGAAAAATAAAAAACAAAACAAAACATCCCATGTTTGTTTTTAAAAATTCTAAAAAAAAAATACAGCATATAAAACTATAAATATTAAAAATTTTAAATATTTAAAACCCAATTACAATAATTGTCCTGTACTTAAATAAAATGATTTTTTTGGTCTATCATTATCAAGTTATGACACTCTTTTCAGATTCCATTATCATGCAGTGGAAATCAAAGGCAGGACAAATAGTTTTTAAAAGTTCCTCAAGCCAGCAGAAGAGACCCAAACCAAAGGGTTATATAACCTAAAACCAAGATGTTGAGTCCCCAACATTACCTTCATCTTTTTCTAGTATTTCATCTTCATCTGGGAATTTTACATTCTTCTTTTTCTTCTTTTTATTGCCAAGCATAATATCCAGGTCATCCTCTGGCTCAGCTGGCTCTTGAGCATCACCTTCAATCTTAAGATCCTAAGAAATTAAAATAAGTTTCAATATTTTGATACCAGAACTATTTTAATGACATGAACAAGCATCACTTTAGAATATTTACATATTCAAAGCTAAAAATATAGATGAGAAATGCCTCTCAGATAAGCCAAACTGCTTCCAACTCTCTGCCAAATATTTAAACAATTCCTCAGGATAATTCTGTAGGACTGTTTCCCTTTCTGCAGCTCTTCCTCTTTATTTAGTCTTAGGATCTTGTTATTGCTATCTGTATTCTAAACCAGGCTCTACCTGAATCACTGGAGAAACTTTTAAGATTCTTCAATCTTCTGACTGACCAAATTCAGCAGGAGCAAAGCTCAAGAGTATTTTAAGTCTGTTTGTCCCATACTGTATTTTATTCATATTAAATGTTCAAGATAGGTAAGTCTACAGAGGCAGTAAATTAGCAGTAGTTGAGGCCTAAGGTTAGGGTTTAACATAAAGAACTGGAGAGTGACAATGATCATGGGCTTTGTTTTCAAGAGGATTTAAGTGTTCAAATTGATGACAGTTATAGAACTTTATGTTAAAAACCATTTGCTTTAAATGGATGAATTATATGCTAAGTGAATTATACCTTAATAAACTTTCTTGTTCAAGGTAATGGATATTTCATTACTGCATTTTCAGGTATACTTGTCTTTGCTGATACTTGCCCTCAGCTCCTTTCCATCCCCTTTAAGTTTCTAAATATGGGTCAACGGAAGGAATTTTCCTACTGGCACCAAATACCCTGTTATATTTTGCACAATTCTCAAACTTCCCATTCCCAATCAGGTATAATACTGATTACCTGAAATAATTAATCAGAAACTCCATGTTTAAAAACTTGACTTCATAGTTTAAGGGCTTTCATTTCAGACACAAGTGGTGAGTTTCACCTACACTTTTACTAAGCTACAAACTCAGAGACCTTCGGCCCCTATTCATTAATTTGCTAAAACTCACAGCACTCAGCAAAGTTTTACTTACTATCATCAGATTAACTGAAGAACAGCCAAATGGAAATAATGCATAGTACAAGCTATGGGGAATAGGGAGTTAAGAGGAACTCAAGAAAAGTCAAGTATGTAAACAAGCTACCCTATCAGCACTTCTGTGAGGTTACCAACCTACAAGCTCTTTAAATGCCATCACTGAGGGATGACAGAATTCAGTGTTCACTGTCCATTCACAGAGGTAGCAGGGGTTATTCAACGTTCCAAACCCTAATGTCGTGGAATTAGGTCGGCATGATAAATAACCAAGCCAGCTCAAGAAGAACGGGTATTTTTTAATGGTCAAAAGGGGAAACTCATGCTACAAGAGTGGGAGGTCAGACGTCCTATCTGTCCAGCGGACACCGAATGGTGAGAGCGGGCACCTGTGTGCTCTCGGTTTTGCTACCTGGACCCCAGGTAGCCAAACCCTAACTAGATGTGACTGGTTGATAGTTTCCCCATCACCCTAATAATGGTTTGGAAGCTATATGAACACCAGATTTCAAGAGCAAAAGACAGGTTATTACCCTTGAAGACTGCAGAGTTGAACATAGGGTACCAGAGGTACAGACCTAATTAATTTTTATTATATATATCATATCACCTTAGCACCAAATTGTGAAGAAGTTGCTGGGCATCAGTTCAATAGATGACATCACGAAACAGAGAAAGAACAATTAATGGGGAATCAGGGTCATGTGATGAGTATGGACAAACATGGTACAGCCTGACTCCAAGGTTACTTGCTATAGGCTTGAATGTGAAAAAGGCACCTTAAGTCTTAAGAGATGAATTGAATCATAAGATCCACAAAACAGAGGCTCAGCCTGTTTCTAGTTTCTCACCAGCTTATCCTGCTCCCTAACTCAAGTACATTACCAACATGATCTGTGTTATGTCTTGAGTGACTGTTGATAATGGCTATAGTAATTTCACAGATCTTAGCAGAAAAATTGAAATTGGTGGGAATAAGTAGAACTCAAATATGAGATCCTAAATATAGCTGTGTAGTTTTGGTGCCACATTAATCAACCTACAGTATTAACTAGATACCTTACAAATAAAAGATCAAACAGACCCAGTCTATGATGATGACCAGTAAATAAGAAACTTAGAAATGGTAAATATAAGCACACACCAGCAAAGCGGTAGTCATCCACACTGTGCCTAATTAGGATACTTGTAACTTCCTTTCAGGCTGTAACTCCAGAAGTAGAGAAAAGTATCACAGCATTTAAAAGACTCATCAGTAACCTTTTGGGGCAAAAGCTACTGGAGGAAATCAGCCAACAAAGCCAGTTACTAACCAAAATCCCAACCATCTATAACTCCAGTTCTAGGGGAGTTAATGCCCTCTTCTGGCCTCTGAAGACACTGTGCAGCATGTGCTGCACAATCAGACAAAGCACCCATACACATAAAATAATCTCAAAAAATATTTTTTAAATACTCTAAATTATCCTTGAAATACCTCTGGGGAGAAAACAAAGCAAAACCACCAGTAAGAAAAAAAATCTTAATCATTTCAATGCAAACTGAGCACACCAACTTACTGTAATTACCAATACAATTTGCTGAATAGATTGTCATCTAAACTATGACCTTGTTTCCAAATAGATTACTGAGTAAATTACCTGTTACACGTAGGCTACACTTCACTTACTTGGGTTTGAGGAAACTATCTACTAAAGATAAACTTCAGTGTATAGTAAAAAACAGTCCTTGATATAAGATTGCTGTTTTCACTATGAACATGTATTTGTGAATACACATAGACACTTATACGCACACAAAATTACTGTAAGTAATATGTGGGCTTTGTTAAAATGATTTCTGCATAGAGTATGTATGTGTGTACATATGTGTGTCAATATACACTTGCTCATGTTTGTGTGTAGAGACCCAAGATTGACTTCTGGATATTTTCCTCAATTGCTTCTCCACATTATTTTAATTGATTGTCTGGACTAACAGTCAGTGAGTTCAGAGAACTACCTGTTTCCAACCTGCCCAGTGTCAGCGTTACAGGTGCATGCTGCCAGACAGGCATTTATACCAGTCCTGGTGATCCAAATTCAGGTCCTGATGGTTGCCCAGTAGACACCTCAGCCACCAAGAACTCTTCCTAGCCCCATCTTTAAAATGGTAGCTCTTGAGCAAGGAATAACAGTCTCTTAGCTACTCTGTTCATCCATTTACCCACCTATTCACCTTCCTACTTAACCTATCTACATTTTATTAAAATAATTTTCAGATTTTTTATTGAAAATCAATCCAAGAGAATGACAATCATAAGGTTTCAAGTCCCTACAAGATCAAGAGCATTCTCCACAGAATTACCCAGAGAAGTCTAGCTTTCCTACAGAATTACTGCCATCAGCTACCACACTGTGGGATATTCTATGCTGGTACTGAATGTTTAACACAAAAAGTTGTATTAATATTTGTTCCTTAAGATTTCTCTTGCTGGGCGGTGGTGGCGCACGCCTTTAATCCCAGCACTCGGGAGGCAGAGGCAGGCGGATCTCTGTGAGTTCGAAGAGCTAGTTCCAGGACAGGCTCCAAAGCCACAGAGAAACCCTGTCTCGAAAAACCAAAAAAAAAAAAAAAAAAAAAAAAAAAAAAAAAAAAAAAAAAAAAAAAAAAAAAAAAAAGAAAAGAAAAGAGAAAAATCTCAATTACAGAGACACTTTTTCTTAGCTAAACAATTTTAGCATGATTAAAGACAATGTCCAGCCGGGCAGTGGTGGCACATACCTTTAATCCCAGCACTTAGGAGGAAGAGACAGGAGGATCTCTGAGATTGAGGCCAGCCTGGTCTACAAGAGCTAGTTTTAGAACAGCTAGTGCTGTTACACAGAGAAACCCTGTTTAGTAAAAAAAAAAAAACCCAAAACAAAAGACCAACACCTAAATCCCTTTGACTATATATATTTATTTATGGGGGTTGGGAAGCAGGGATCGATACAGGGTTTCTCTGTGTAGCTCTGGCTGTCCTGGAACTCAATCTATAGACCAGGCTGGCCTGGAAACCAGAGACGAGACCAGCCTGCATTTACCTCCTGAGTGATAGAATTAAAGGCATATGCCACCACTGCCTGGCTCCTATTATAATCTTTTACACCATGTAGTCATATACATTCCTAAGAAAATTACCTTAATAGTAGTGGCTAAATGCTAAACAACCAAAGCAAAGCTAAGAGATGATATAAAGGAAGAAAACAACAATTAGCAGCCTTTCCAGAATTCCAATTTTACCTTCAATAAGAAAGCTATACTACCTTTACACCTTCTTCAGCTTCATCAATATCAAATATCTTTTTTGTTTTTTTCTTCTTTTTCTTTTGATTAAAGAAGTTCAAATCATCTAAGTCATCAGAAGCATCTAAAAATAAAGATTTCCAGTTATTAACAATTAGAAGGCAAGGCATTAAGATGAGTCACATCAACTCCTTTCATGTATTCTTATGGTAGTCCTACCACTAAGTTATGGTTCTGAAGAAACTGACACACCAACTCAAAGATTTCTAGAAAAATCTAGTTGGGGTCTTAGCTGAGAACAAACTCAATAATCTGACATTGCAATGTCAGAAAGTGCTAACACAATCTCCAAAACTATCCAATTGTAGCTCTTTACTTCTGTCTACCCCTTGGTCTCCACCCTCCAGATTCCTCAATCTCTGGCTCAGGCTTCCATAACAACTGTGATTTGACATAACTCTTCACCTTTTTTCCTACTGTCCTCTTCATCAGCCTCCACATCCTTGTCTTCAGTTGGTTCTGGCTCTACTTCTTTTGTTTCTGAGGGCTGGGTTTCTTCTGTCTGGGCATCACCTTCTTCATCTAACATAAAAGGCTTCTTCTTCTTCTTCTTCTTTTTGCTCATAGTAGGATCAAAAATCATCTGTTTAAATTTAAAAAAAATCAAGCGATTATTTTTAATGATGCTCACATTCCAAATATGTCTATTCTTAAAGAATTGGATACACTAACAACCCAAAAAAGGGGCTGGGTTAATGCCTCAAAGTATAAAAGCACTTGCCCCCACCACTTGTTTGTTTTGCATACTCTTTGGAATGCAATAAAAGGCAAATACATGCAACAAAAATACAAAACAAAACAGATTTACAAAAAAAAATCCATCTAACTTTCTTCACATTATTAAACATGGAGAATCGCTCACACGTGCCTTTTAATTTATAAGATATCATAAGCTATAAAAACTTCATTTTTATTTTCATGAGCAAATTTAGATCTGAATGAATCATGAAATTTAGGAAAAGGACCTCAGGAAAACCTATGTTGTATTCCTCATTTATGGGTGAGATCAACAACGTCTGAGCAGATGATAAACATTTTATTTAAGGTTTATATTCTAGAGTGGCTAAACCAGGTGACCTGAGACTTGGTTCTTAAATTTTTTATCAGCTGAGGAGTGTTTGGGGGAGTTGGAGGTAAATACAATCAAGATCTATTGTATGAAACTGTCAGAGTGCCAACTGGTGGTGGCACACTCCTTTAATCCCAGTACTTGAGAGACAGACATAGGTGGATCTCTATGAGTTTGAGGGCAGCCAGGTCTATAGAGTAAGTTCCAGGACAGCCAGGACTACACAGAGAAACCCTGTCTCAAAGAACAAAAACAAAATTAAATTAAAAAACCAAAAAAAAAATTGTCAGAGTAAATAAAATATTTTTTAAAAAATTCAAATTTTTGCTGAAGTTCACATCGATCTTAACTGCTAAGGAAACCTATCAGCAACCCTTACTGAAAGAATTTCTAAGGAATCCTTTACTATTTTCTGTTACGTGAAATGTTCACAAGCTATGGAACAAGTGAAAAATTAATGATAGCCTGTAGACTGTTTGCACCGATCCCTTGAAATCACCTTGAGTCCAATCCTGACTCTAACTCCTATGTGGGTCATCCTGTGCTTCACCTGTACAGTGGAGATAACTGAAGCCAACAAACTTGCTGGGAGAATTAAATATCTGATTGCAACTCTAACACAATACTGTCACTGTCACTGAAATATCCTCAACTTAGGGTGATTTCATTTATCAGACATAACACAAACTGGTTAAAAATAAAATTCCAAAATTGCTTCTAATAATTAACTGTAATTCCTTTATGTCCCAAGTACAGTAAAAGAAACTAATAAGCAGGACTGAAACCAAGCTCTAGTCTGGGGTTACTGTCCTCACAGGAATCAAGTGTCTGTAAGGCATTCTAGAAGTTTTCATGGAGCACCATTAGGAATGCTACAATTCAAACCAGAATCATGTCCCCTTTCAGCAGATGAGCTGTGTTCTTGAACTAGAATACTTGGCACAAGGGCAGATAAAACTTCAGGCACTGGCAGATCTTACAATCCATTCATTTTCTTCAAGTCTAAGTTTGCCTGACCTACTAGTAGCTTTTTCTGAGTTTGTGTTTGTGATCTGTGATAGTCTTATGTAGAACAGGCTGGTCTTGAACTTGAAACTGAAGTGCTGAGATTACAGGCACTCACTACAACACCTGGCTTAACTGCCTTTTCACCATTTCTACTCAAGATAGATCAGATATGGATGATAGTTCCACAATTACCTTTTCATCCCTGAAGAAAATTCCAATTTAGGTCTATAATAGGTAGACTGTAGCCTAGTAAAGACAAGTAGTAATAGGCAAAGACCTTATGCCAAAATATATATTGCAATTACTTTCCCCAAATACGTAACACTTACATGTTTAATATACTAATTGTGTTCACAAAACCCTGTAAAATAGTTACATAAGAAAATCTTTATGGATCCTAAGTCAGCATCCAAAGCAGAACTCCCCAAATCACAAGACTGTACTTGCCAGTTTGAGATATATACACTGAGACTTTGGCTTAAAAAATTTCACATGTGGCTGGGCAGTGGTGGCACATGCCTTTAATCCCAGCACTCAGGAGGCAGAGGTAGGCGGATCTCTGTGAGTTTGAGGCCAGTCTGGTCTACAAAGTGAGTATCCAGTACAGCCAGGATTACAGAGAAACCCTGTTTTGAGAAACTGTCTTAAAAACCAAAAGAAAGAAAGAAAAGGAGAAAAAGAAAAGAAATATCCCATATCTGCCCAGGTGGTGGTGGTGGTATACAGCTTTAATCCCAGCATTCTGAAGGCAGAGGCAGGTGGATCTCTGTGAGTTCCAGAACAGCCAAGACTGTTAGAACAGAGAAACCCTGTCTTGAAAAACCAAAAAATAAAAGTTCACACCTAACTTTCAAATTAGCAGCTGACTGCATTTCAAATGTTTTGAGATTGGTTTGGATTTGCAAAGAAAATGGTTGCTGACAGTGCACTTATAAGAAACTATTAAAACCATTTAAGCTTTTTTTTTTAAGTTTAGCTTTGGTGATACTGGGGTCTGGGGCCTTGTGCTTGGTGCTCTGAAAAGAATTCAGCCTTCTTTTTACCTCTTTGGGTGTGTGGGGGGTGGGAGGGTTAGTGTCTCACTATGTTGTCCTGCCTGGCCTCATACTCAAAGATCCACCTGTCTCTGTGCCTCCTGAGTTCTAGGATTAAAGGTGTGGTCTGGCTATAATCAGAATTTTTAATGTTTAAGTTTTTCTTGCAAAACACCTCACTGGATCTGAAAACCCAAGGCTCCAACATCTTGTGAATGGGACTTGGGAGTAAGAAAGGCTTAGATACTGACATGTTTGGGTGGGGGTGGGGCTGGGGTCTAACTTGATGATAGTTTGGATCCAGACTGGGTATACAGTAAGACTGTCTCAAAACAATAAACTTTTAATATGGTCTGAACATTTTTGAATGCCTGAATGTTTGAGAATCTTCCCCTCCTTATCAAAAAGCATCCACATTCCTATGACACTTCTTAAAGATAAGGGTTTACCAGATTAAAAGGAGTCATTTTTAGTGAGTTTGGGGCTTAATTACCAGATTTAAAAAAAAAAAAGTGTTCACAGCTGGGCAATGGTGGCGCACTTGGGAGGCAGAGGTAGGTGAGTTCGAGGCCACCCTGGTCTACAAAAGCTAGTTAGTCCAGGATAGGCTCCAAACTAGAGAAACCCTGACTCGAGGAAGGAGGGGGGCAGGAAGTGTTCGCCTTATAACACTTCCCTAGTCAACAGCACTAGGTAAACGAGATTCACATCCCATGTTCATCTCTCCCTCCTCGACCAGTAAATTCCACCTGAGAGTAAAGGCTAGGGTTCCAGTACCATTCAATTTACTGCATGGCCTAACCTCCCTGGGCCCTAATTTTCCATTTATAAGATGTAGTTGTACTGACAGGTCTAAGGGCAAAGCTACATATTTTAGACTTTCAAGAGACTACTGCTGGTATGAACACTGGTTCCACCATCTCTGCTTGATAAAATCCTGTTCATCCTCTAGAAATAAATTCTTACCCCACACCTTTCAAAAATCTCATTACCAAAAATGACCTCTCAAATCACTACAGGTGTTAGCTACTACCTGTTACTACACCGTAGCACTTTACCATAGAAGCAATAGACAGGACACAACAGTATATAGGTAGTTATTTTAAGTTATGAAGTTTGGAACACTTCCTCAGAACTTTTCTAATACATAATGCAGTATCTGAGAGCAGTATCTACAATGTCTTTCAAGTAAGAATCATCTATCTCCTTCACTCTGAACTACTTAGTAAGCTTGGGAGAACTTCCTGGTCATTTGGACAGATGCAGGATTGCAGACTGGGGCTCAATCACTTGGAATGTGAGTGTCAGCGCTGCACAACTCCAGTTTTCTCATCTCTACAACGGATCAACAGGACTTATTTTACAGAACTGTGAAAATAAACTGGGAACAGGATTTAGTTCCCTCAGAATCAATCTTAGATTTCTTAATGCCCCATGAACTAGCCAGTATCTCCTTCAACCAAACTTCGGTTTGTTTAAGCACTTTCTTCCTTTCTTGACCATGCCTTGTAACCAGTTTTCTCACTAGTTGAGAAAATTCTACTGGAGTCTACTCAAAAGACAACTGTGTAGAGAGCCTCCAGCTGTTCCTCCTCTCCTCTCCAAGGCCCTGTAAGTCAAGTAAATCACAAATTTTTTCATAAAGTACTTTTTTGGGGGGAAGGAAGATGAGGCCTCTAGGTCCAATGTTAAGCAACATGTAACTGAGACAACTGCAATCCCTTTTTAAGTCATTTAACCTTACGTTAACTAGGATAAACCCGGAAGGGCAAAAAGGAAAATAAAACGGCGAAGGGGGCTTGAAAATTTTACTGAGATCCAAAACCAGTGGGAAAAGACCCAGTCAGCTTCGAAGCCGTCCGGAACTCCCTGCTCACCTCGCCCCGCCCGGTAAAAGAAACTTAGGAACTCGCGCCCGAAAACTTTCCTCGAAGGGTGGTCACTTTTTGAAACTAAAATTATCTTTTCCTCTGGTCCTCACATCCTGTCCTAATGAATAAAGTCTCGAGCTTGGGGAAAGGGAGCGCGATTCGCCCGGAAAAGGCAGCCTACAAAGTTTCTCAGCACCGCGCTCCACCGGAACCGAGGGAAGCGTGAAGGTACCGGGAGCACTGCGGCGGGAGTGAAAAGAGCACCGGGCCGCCTGCCCTAATTTTGTTTAACCGGGTAAACTAAGTGGGCATCCAAACCCTTTCGGAGAGGACGACCCAACGTGCTTTCCCTTCCGGAACGCCGATCACGGTAGGAGGCCGGCCTCGACGCCGTCGCTCTGAGGAGAGCTGGGTGCGGCCAAGTCTGAGGATCCGGAGTCCTCGCCGGCTCCACAGCTCCGGGCCGCCTAGGCCCGGCTGCTCCACATGGCGGCCGCCAACCGCTAGGCCGCAGGCCCGGCTTCCCACACCGGCGTGGGTTCGGCTTCCTGCCTCAGTCCTTAGTCCGTGCTCAGTTTCTCACCTCGTCCCCGGACATGGCTGCGGTTCGAGCGAGTTGGGAATGGACGGGAAATCACACCGGTCAGCTTCAGAGCCCGGAGTGAGCGCAGTGCCCACCGATACCTCCCCCAGCACCGCGCTAGGCTCTTGCATCAGCGAAAGGGAGCGACACCCCGCCCTCCTCTCAAACGTTGGAAATGCGCCTGCGCCGAGTTCGCCAACGCTCAGGCGCTCACCAGAGACAACCGCGCGTGCTTCTTGTGGCGCGAGTTACCAGGCGACATTTCGGCGCTGGGCATGCTGGGACTTGTAGTTTGCGCAGAA
Source organism: Ondatra zibethicus (assembly GCA_004026605.1). Taxonomy (NCBI): domain Eukaryota; kingdom Metazoa; phylum Chordata; class Mammalia; order Rodentia; family Cricetidae; genus Ondatra; species Ondatra zibethicus. The sequence continues at coordinate 30,805 of PVIU01014631.1, forward strand.
GAAAAGAGCGCTTGAATTACAGCAGTTCCCGAGGTCGTGAGTCGCTGTTTCAGCGTCAGTAAGGAGGTTCGGGTTCTTGTGCTGCCGGTTTCCTCGGCGGTTCGGAAAGCGCTGGGTTGCTGGTCTAGTGAGTCTGGGGTCATTCCTCCGGAGTTAGGTTGGTGAGACTCTAATAGGAACCCGAGGGGCTGATTTCCAACGCGCTCCTGGGGTGTTCTAGTATTCGAGGAATTCTAAGGGAGCCGGAGGCATGCACCTCATTAAAGGCGTTTTACTTTGTGGGAAGCTTGAGTGGCTGACTTTTTATTTCAGAAGTGTCTTCCCTGGTTCCCCTGAGGTAGACCGAGAAACAGCCCAACAAGCGACTGTCTGACCTGAAGCTTCGAAATACAGTCATAACTCGCTTAATGAAGGGGATATGTTGAGAAATGTGTAGAGTAGGTAATTAACTTGTTGACGAGCCTCATACCACACAAGGAAAGACACGACAGTATCTTGGGCGATATAATTGGGACCGTGATCATATGTTCTCTTCGGCAAAAGCTTCCTTCTATACTGCATGACTACTTGTTTATGAAGTCTGGATGCATCATCCCATTTCCCTGGGGAGGTACAGCTGCCACGATCTTCATCGCTATCTAATCAAAGATCATGGAGAGCCAGGCAGTGGTGGCTCACGCCTTTTATGCCAGCACTCACAAGGCAGAAGCAGGTGGATCTCTGTGAAATAGAGGCTAGCCTGGTTTACAACGCGAGTTCGAGGCCAGCCAGGGTTCTTACACAGAGAAATCCTGTCTCAAAAACAAACAAAGATCCTGGAGACTACCCTTGTAGTTAGATAAATTGGGCTTGTAGCCACGAAGAACAGCAAAGCACAACTGTCCAAAAGAAAGCTGTTTGGACTTCTCAGGTGATTAAGGAGAGGGTTCAAGTAAGCAGACACTATCTAGAGGTGGAAGTAATTTAATGCTTCTTGCATAAGAAGAATCAAGTGAGGATTGGTGAAAAGGCCCCTCATAGTACATAAAATGGGGAATAGTTAGTTATTTTTGTGGTTGTCACTAATGTTCTTTTGGTTTTATTTTTGTATTAATTATTGTAGGAGGAAGGCCACTTGTTTGTTCCCTGCTGCTCAGCCCCAAAATAATCACACAGACACTGTATTATCTGCAATACTGTTTGGCCAATAGCTTAAGCGTATTTCTGGCTGACTCTTATATCCTAAACTCATCTCCATTAACCTGTGTATCTCCATGTGACTGTGGCTTACCAGGTAAAGTTCCGGTGTCTGTCTGCAGTGGTTCTCCTGACTCCACCTTCTTTCTCCCAGCATTCAGTCTAGTTTCCCCACCCACCTCTATTCTGCTCTGTGCAGGCCCAAGATAGTTTCTTTATTAACCAATGGTATTCACAGCATACAGAGGGAAATCCCACATCAGTTCATACATGATTACAGCATTTGTTTGTCTCTGTTCTTATCTACTGAAATAACAGAGTGGTCTGTCTGAGCTGGGCATGGTGGCACTTACCACCCTAGCACTTGAGAGATAAAGGCAGGAATATCAGAATTTCGTGGCCAGCCTAGACTATATAAGATCTTGTCTTAAAGAGAGACAGAGAGAGAGAGAGAGGAAAAGAATAAGAAAAAGATCATCTTAATGTCTTCTTACCAATCCCTTTGCTGTGAACTATTAACTTATCCTAAAAACAAGTAAACCAAATTAAAACAGTGTTCCATAGAATTATTTGGTTCATCACACCCTAGATGATATCAGGATACCTCCCCTCTATCTGGGGCTACTCTCCTCCTCATTATGAGCCACATGGTTGATATTTTCTCTGCTTTAGGCCTTACAATAACTGAGATAACCCATAAATATTAGTTACTCCCTGCTGCATATCCATCCCTAATCTAAGCACAGCCTGTCCTGGCCTCAAAGGAGCCTACAATTTAGTGAGGTAGATATGTTATTAGCTTCTTTTTCTGGATGAAGCATTGAAAAACATATCCACTGTTATATACAGACAACAAAAAGAGAACCCAGGACAATTTGATATTGGTGGCTGTTGTTGGAAGCTGCTTGTTGGTTCCTGGCTGCTCAGCCCCAAAATAATCATACAGAAGCCATATTATTTAAATCACTGCTTGTCCCATTAGCTCTAACTTCTTATTGGCTGACTCTTACATATTAATTTAACCCATCTCCTTTAATCTGTGTATCACCACATGGCTGTGGCTTACCAGCTAAAGTTTCAGCATCTGTCTTCAGTGGGGCTACATGGCTTCTCCCAACTCCTCCTCCTTTCTCCCAGCATTCAGTTTAGTTTTCCCTGCCTAGGTCTGCTATACCCTGTCAGGCCATTATTAACCAATGCTATTCACAGCATACAGAGAAGAATCCCACATCACCTCCCCTTTTCTGTTTAAATAAAAAAGGAAGGTTTTAACTTTAACATAGTAAAATTACATATAACAAAATAGTTATCAAGCAAGAATTACAGTTACAATATTTATATCTGCTTTATCTTTTATCATAACTAAGGAAAACTATATTCTTTAACTTCATCAAAGACTCCAGAAGGATACAATATTACCTAAGTAGACAAAAAGTACATTGTAAGCAACTTCCAAAACTCTAGAATTGACAGAGATATCTCGCTGCCTGGACAGTCACCCAAAGTTCTGTACCATTGGGACATCCATCTTCAGCCTACAGGCCCATAGTATTCACAGACTTTTCCAAGAAGCAGGAAATTTCAGAAACAGTTCCACCTATATTGGCAGTTTGTCAGTCATTTTCTTCTGTGCCCTCCAGAATGTCTTGCAGATTCTTTCATAAAGCAGGAACCCTGAAGGATTGTCTCACCATTAGGCAAGTTCAGCAGTCATTTCTCTGTGGGTCCTGCATGTCCAGTTCATCAGGCCATCCAGGCAAGAGCAATTTCTTGCCCAAATGGCTAACCAACTCCATAAGAAGCCTCTTCAATGCCCATCATCCTCTTGAAGTAGATTGGTGCTGCCAGGAGCATTGTGTCTCACTGTCATGAAAAGTCCTAACTTCTTAAAACATTTAATGCCATATTCGGAGAGTCTCTGAAAGATTTGAAGAATACCTATCTATCTGAAATACATCTCTGTACATTAGAAAATCTAACTAACATGACTACAAGCTTGACAATTATAGATGATTATCTGTTAACCTATATTTCTTAATTATACATTATACTTTTAAATAAACTGGACAATCACAATACCTTAATCAAGAGCAGAAATATACATATAACAAAATTAACCTTAAATTTGTATCAATAAACCAAGATCCATACCAATGTAAATCTCCAAAGCATATCCCCCTTTAAATGTAAACAAACATTTATAGACAATGTTTGGGAATATGGGCATAGTTCTCTCCATACCGCTTCCTGCTTTTTGTTGGACTAAGTAATTTTTGGGGGTGTCCACAGCAGCCTTCAAGGGGATCTTGGTCCATCAAACCATATTAGTCTGGAAGCAATCCACAGGTTCTCATCCTCTGTGGAAGCAAAAGAAGAACCTCTTTTCCAAAGCAACATATCCTTAGACCCAAATTTTGAAGTCAAGATACCTTTATAATATACAAGCTGGTTTAGCTTAGCAGCCCATACAATAAAACTTAGCTCCTTCACAGTCAAAAAATTCAAAGAAAACACAATATATATAATCCAGATTCTCTGTGAATTTTTCATCTTTACTTGGCTTACTTTTCTTTGCTCCTTTTAATCTATGATTGTCTGTACTCTGTCTCTTTAAAGACTTTACTTTTTTAAAAAAAGACATATACTTTTTATAACTGTCTATATTCTTTTTCTTCTCTCTCCTAAGTCTGTGTACATTTATCCAACAATGTGACCCATTTAGAGGTCTTTTATGTCTGAATCTGTCATTATTGTGAATCTGTAAACTTTTATGACCAAAAGTGCTTCTTAAAATGCTAAGCCCTTCTTATGAACTTAAGCAGCGCCATTGCTAGGGGAGATACAGCATTTTCTGCTTGCCCTGCCCAGTCCAGCATGGCGGAGCTGTTTGCTGCCTCTGAGAGCCATGCTCACAGCCCCATTTTTAGGCACACAACAGCTCTATGTTGCCATTAAACAAGTTGTAGCACTCTGCTCACAAACCCCATTTAAATGCTCAATTACTGGACCTCCAGAAAGAGTCAGAGTTTGTGCTGGCAGTATGGCCCAGAAAGCCAATGTTTTAAAACCATGGCTTTTTTTCCTGCTACTGCTGAATCAGGAAATCCTTTCTTAAATGAGCCACAGCATGCCTCCAGCAAGCAAAGCCCATTCAGGAAAATAAATGCGGCTAAACTTTCTTTTTTGGTGTCTAGAATTCCTTTTCAAGATTTCTCAGGTTTTAAGTGGATTTTAATTAGCCACGTTGGGCACCAATTTTTTGTTGGAAGCCACTTGTTAGTTCCTGGCTGCTCAACCCCAAAATAATCACACAGAACCATATTATTTAAATTACTAGCTCTAACTTCTTATTGGCTAACACTTACATATTAATTTAACCCATCTCCATTAATCTGTGCATCACCACGAGGTCATGGCCTACCAGCAAAGTTTCAGCTTATCTGTCTCTGGCGGAAGTTCCATGGCTTTTCCCAACTCCTCCTTCTTTCTCCTAGTGTTCAGTTTACTTTTCCCCACCTAGCTCTGCTCTATCCTATCAGGCCAAGCCAGTTTCTTTATTAACCAATGGTATTCACAGCATATAGAGGGGAATCCCACATCAGGTGGCTGTTCTTTTACCTGGAGAATCTGAGTTGCTGCCACCATACCACAGTCTTCTTTAGCTACCAGTATCTACATGTACCAAAATTTCTTCCCAGCAACACTATTGGCAGTTTGGACCAGACAACTCTGTTATAGGTTGATGTTCTCTGCACTGAGAATATTCAGTACCTTGTCTATAGTCATGATCCTAGTAGAACACTCCTTCCAATCATGACATTGACAGATGTCTCCTGGGGGGGTGGGATAAACATCACCCCTGATTGAGAACTACTGGTATTCACATCTCTTCCTGGGTTCTTGAGCTAGAACAAATATTCCTGGCTAGTCCTCTTTACTTAGCTGGGAGTCCTAAGTAAACTGAACTAAGTTTATGAAATCCTGTCCATTCAAAGATTAAAAACTGAAAGCAAAGGGAAAATAAAAAGAAAAGTAACAGAAATGGAGAAAGGGAATTTACAGGAAATCACCCTTTCATAATTCAGTTCATGCTAGCAAATTAGTTGACTCTAATAAACACACTAAGGTAGTTGTGCTGGCTAGTTTTATGTCAACTTGACCCAGACTAGAATCATCTGAGAGGAAGGAGCCCCAGTTGAGGAAATGCCTCTATAAGAGTGGACTGTAGTCAAGCCTGCAGAGTGATTTATGTGGGATGGCCCAGTCCGTTTTGGTTGGGGTTACACCTGAGCTGATGGTCCTGAGTTCTATAAGAAAGCAGGCTGAGTAAGCCAGTAAGCAGCACTTCCCCATGGCCTTTGCATCAGCTCCTGTCTCCCAGGCTCCCATCCTGTTTGAGTTCCTGCCCTGACTTCCTCAGTGGTGGACTATGATGTGGAAGTGTAAGACAAGCCCATTCCTCACCTGGTTATTGGGTCATGTTTCTTTCATCATTGCAATAGTAATCCTAAGGAAGACAACAGTCTTCATAAGCCTTCTTATCCCTCTACTCCCTATTTCAGAGATGTTGGCATACCTAGCAAATAGTCAAATCACTTCTGTAAAAAAGATTTTCTTTTCAGCGTGGTACCCAGTGTAACTACCCTCACCTGTCCGTTTCAAGGAAATCTTCCTTCAGAGATTTCATGTTTTTTCCAAGTTAGTGGTTTGCTTTCCAAGAAAAGCCAGGATCCCCTGATGAACTAGCCAAAGTCATAAAGCAATGATAGCTAAGCTTTTCCAGTTTCTCAAAGAGATAGAGGCCACTTAGCCTTAATACAAATAATCATTTGTATTTTTATAGCTTTTTTTCATTTAGCAACCTCTATAAAACATATAGGACATTTAGTCAATTCATACCTGTGAGGGAAATCACTATAGTTTTTCTGTTTTCTAAATAGAGAAGCCAGGTTATGGACTCTACAAAAGTAGTGAGAAGTCTGGAAGCAGTCTACTGGATTGTTTACTCTGGACCATTCTGTATGTCTAGCATCACCACAGCTCTTTAGCTGCTGAACGGTAAGTTAATGGTGATAATCAATCAACCCTAAACTAAAGTATATGTTTTCAATGGCTTTGGAACAATCCTTATTCTCTTCAGTTGACCAGCATTGTATAGCTATTTTCTCCTACCTGAAACATTCCCTTGTAGAGGAATGCAGAAGCTCATAGGATTCAAGAAGTCCCAGGAAAATGTAAGTCTCTGAAAGTGCTACAAGGTACAAACCCCTCCCCCAAAGTTATAAAAGCAAGGAATAATTTTGAGGGAGAGGAAGCTTGCTTTGACTCCAAGCTCTTTAGGAAGCTCCAGGGATGCAACTTTTGTGAGTGCTCACCCATGTTGGGGTGGGCTTTTCAGTGACCTAGCTGCCTGAGAGTCATCGATGCTCCTGCTTCAATAAATGTATTGGTTCAGCAAACTAGATGTGTGGGATCATTGTTCTGTCATTGGTGCCCATTTGGGTTGAATAGACATTGTTCATGTCTTTCCAGGAAAATCTATGCAACACACAAAGTAGCAGGTCTGTAGAGACTATGACTTACAGCTGTGACAGCGTTGGGGCCTGTCAGACCCTCAGACTCTCAATTTTCTATGACCCCTTGCCTGCCAGAGTAAACAACTTGTTAACTTGTTTTCCTGTGCTTGCAGCTGCTCTGGGCACGAGACCCTCATGAGTTCCTGATGGCAAGGGAGTGGTTTCTGGTGGGCTTGAAGCTGAAAAATCCCAAGAGCTAGGGCGTGGCCATTGGTCAAGGAGAGCTCTATATAAGCTGCCCTGGAATGCAATAAAATTGGCATTCTTATTTCAAGGATGATCTCTCTCTCCCTCTCTTTCTCTCTCTCTCTCTGTGTTTCAATCTCCAGCTCCTTACCTGACTTGCAAACCGTCCCATGGTACAGGCACCACAGGTGGAGGCCCCAGTGGGATCAGGAACTAGGGATCCCTGAGAGATTACCCTTGGGAATGGTGAGGGTGAATTGAAGATGGGTATGTGTCTATGTGATTTTTTTTAACTCCCCAGACCCTTGCCCAATAGCAGTTCTGGGTGGTACAGGTGCCACAGGAGGCACTGCTAAGATCAGGAACTAGGGCTGCTCCAAGGGACACCCTCTGGAAGACCGGCCAGCAGGAAAGTAATAAAGGAAAGACTAGAGGGTGAATTGAAGGAAGAGGGAAGATTTTTTTCAAGTCCACTCTGGTAGTAAAGATAATAAAAATAAGCCATGTAAAGATGGAATGTGCACAGAGAATCTGGATTATAAATATTATTGTGTTTTCTTTTTTGACTGGAGAGAGACATTTGATTTTGGTGACTGCTAAGAAGGGTATCTTGATTTTAAAACATGGGTCTAAGGATTTGTTGCTTTGGAAAAGAGGTTCTGCTTTTGTTTCCACAGAAGATGAGAACCTGTGGAATCATTCCAGACTAATGTGGTTTGATGGACCAAGACCCCCCCCGAAAGGTTGCTGTGAACACCCCCCAAAATACTTTGCTCAACTAACAGCAGGAAGCAGTTTGGAAAGAACAATGCCCAAATTCCCTAAAGATTGTTTGCTGAAGGTTGTGGGGTTGGGGAGCAGCTTGGGGAAGCTATTGGGATGCTGGAGGATGTCCAGGATGGATCCAGGGGTGGGGGAAAGCCCCATTTGAATTCCTGAGTGGCTTGTGCATCCTATGGACTTTTCCGACCATCAGCCACGGCCAACACCTGTTGGGTGAACGAGACGACTGCCGCTGTGGTCCGGGCTCCAGGCTTTGTACCTATCCCAGTGAATCAGCTGGTGCTGAGCCATCCCTGCTGAGACTTCAGGATCACTGCAGCCTCCATGGCAGCCGGAATTGCCACATGGCTGCTGTGGCTATCTTGTACTGTGACTCTATCATTCATGTGGAAATGAGCAGGTTCACTAGGGCATTTTCCAACTTATTGCTATCATATTTGTGCTACACCCATGCCAGTCCAGAACCCTGGTCTAATTATATAGAAAAAGTGGGAGCTGTTGGGGACTGCAGACCCTCAGACCCTGAATTTTCTGTGACCCCCTTGCCTGCCGGAATAAACAACTTGTTTTCCTGTTCTTTTGGCTGCTCTGGGCATGAGACCCTCATGAGTTCCTGATGACAGGGGGAGTGGTTTCTGGTGGGCTTGCAGCTGAAAAATTCCAAGAGCTAGGACATAGCCATTAGTCAAGGAGAGCCCAATATAAGCTGTCCTGGAGCACAATAATATTGGCATTCTTGTTTCAAGGATGACCTCTCTCTCTCTCTCTCTCTCTCTCTCTCTCTCTCTCTGTGTGTGTGTGTGTGTGAGAGAGAGAGAGAGAGAGAGAGAGAGAGAGAGAGAGAGAGAGAGAGACTCTCCAGCCCCTTGCCCCACTAGAGAACCATCCTGTGGTGCAGGTGCAACATGGCAGTATTTGAATTAGAATCAAGATTGACAAGATAGCTTAGGGAGTAAAGAAGTTTGCTGGGTGTCATGTTTGTATAAGAATGGCCCCAGCAGAGCAGTGGTGGTGCACGCCTTTAATCTCAGAACTTGGGAGGCAGAGGCAAGCAGATCTCTGTGAGTTTGAGGCTGGCCTGGTCTATAGAGTGAGTTTTAGAACAGGACTACACAGAAACCTTGTCTCAGAGAGAGAGACAGAGACAGAGACAGAGAGAGAATAACAAAAAGAATGGCCCCCATAGGTTCCTATATTTGAATTCTTAGTCATCAGGGAGTGGAATTGTTTGAAAGGATTATAAGGATTAGGAGATGTAGCCTTGTTGGAATAGGTATGGCCTTTGGAGGAAATGTATCACTGGGGGTGGGTTTGAGGTTTCAAAAGTCCATGCCAGATCCAGTCTTAGTCTCAGTCTCTCTCTTTCTCTGCCTATGGATCAGTCTGTAGCTCTCGGCTACGGCTCCAGTGCTGCCTGCATGTCGTCATGCTCCCCACCAAGATGATAATGGACCAAACCTTTGCAATTGTAAGCAAGCCCCAAATTAAATGCTCTCTCTTATAAAAGTTGCCTTGGTCATGGTGTCTCCTCACAACAATAGAACAGTGCCTAAGTCACTGGCAAACTTATCCCCTGAGTTCAATTCTGAAACTGACTCCTGAGACTTGTCCTCTGACAACAAGTGCACTATGGCACATGTGTGTCATAATAATAATAATAATGATAATGATAATTAGATTAATTTAAAACATAGATTTTAGTCTATCTTTTTGCTTAGGAAGTAAAAAGTTCAATATCACCCACACATCTTAGACATTATGGAGCTGGGCCAGCAGTAGTGGCTCACGCCTTTAATCCCAGCACTCGGGAGGCAGAGGCAGGTGGATCTCTGTGAGTTCGAGGCCAGCCTAGTCTACAGAGCTAGTTCCAGGACAGGCTCTAAAGCTACAGAGAAACCCTATCTTGAAAAACAAAACAAAACAAAAAGAAAAAATTATGGAGCCGGGCGTGGTGGTACATGCCCTTGATCCCAGCAATCAGGAGGCAGAGGGAGGCAGATCTCTGTGAATTTGAGGCCAGGCTGGTCTACAGAGTGAGTTCCAGGACAGTCAGAGATACACAGAGAAACCCTGTCTCAAAAAACCAAACCAATATGTGTGTGTGTGTGTGTGTGTGTGTGTGTGTGTGTGTGTGTGTGTGTGTGTGTGTGTAAAATGTAAGGTAGTGATTCTACCCCATGCAGAAATCTAGGCCTATTTACCTCATTTTAGCTGTCAGTACTTCATTGTATGGGGCCTTCAAAAGCTAATGTTGGTGAGGAAAGGCACTGAAACATTAATGGAAAACACTTTATAACTCCAAGATTAAATTTATCTTTGGGTTGATCTAGACAGAAGATAAAGTGAGGCTCCTCACAGGCAGTCTTGGGTAGGATTTCTCTGTGTAAGCTGAATGACCTAGATCTTGTTCTATAGACCAGGCTGGCTTTGAACTCAGTTGCCTCTGCTTCTGGAGTACTAGGATTAAAGACATGTACCACCATGGGTGGCAAGAGTGTAACTATTTTGAGAGAAATGTGAGAAGGAATTCTTGGTGCTTACTTTGCTTTCTTTGTTTATTGGTACAGGGTTTTACTATGTATTCTAAGATTGCCTCAAAACTTATGATCCTTCAACCTTCACCTTGAATTACTATTAAATATTTTTACATTTATTCACTTACTCAGTGTGTGGGTGTGAGTGCATAGTATGTGTGCAGAGGTCAAAGGAAACTTATTTCCAAGGAGGGGATAAAAATCCTTCCTTCTGCCAGGGGGTGGTGGCACCTGCCTTTAGTCCCAGCACTTGGGAGGCAGAGGGCCAGCCTGATCTACACAGCAAGTTTTAGGATAGGCTCCAAAGCTACACAGCAAAACCCTGTCTTGGAAAAAAAAATTCTTTCTTCGATTACTCTATTACAACCCTTGTTATATGATAGTGTTTTTGAAGTCTTGGAGGATAGGATCTGCATATTACTCATTTTTCTTTGTTTTCCCAAAGTCTAGCACATATATATGAATGAAAAACTCTAATGAGGTGACACATATGAGGACTCATAGCTAAATCGCCAGCCTCTTAGATTCTTGAACACAGCCTAATTTCTAAGACACAATAGGGAACTTCTGGCTGTGTTCTGTTTGGAATGATTAAGTGCAAATGTAGTCAAGAAGAAAATGTGTTTTACATTCTCCCTTCATGACTCATTGTAAAAGGAGGTGATAACATGCTCAGCAGATCAGTGGGCTTTGGAAGGAGGGGTTCAATATACCTTGTACACACTCGGCACCTTAGATTTTCACTATTCATAACTCCTATGTCTCTCTTGCTTTTGCGAGGCAACCTCCGTACTCCACACACTGCCAAGTATGAATTAGGAGTTCAGTAGGTGGACCTGAAAGAATATACAAATTAATAAATCAAATGAAGAATTTTACTCTCTCTCATCTTAGATCATTTAAGCCCACCCTCTCAAAATGGTTTTAAGCACTAGTTCTTTTGTACAGCATTTTCCTCATCAACCCAGGCTAGCCTTGAACTCATGGATTCCGCCTCCCAAGTGCTGGAATTATAGGCATTTATCAACACCTAACCAGTACATCATTTTTGAGACTACACATCTATCTCTTCTTTCCAACAAGGTTATAAAGTTCTTTTTTTTCTTCTTTAGTTTTTGAGATAGAGTTCCATGTTTCCGAGGCTAGCTCCAGACTTAATATACAGTGAAGAATGGTCCTCCTGTTTGTTCTGCCTCTCAAGTGCTCACAACTAGCTCTAAAATATTTGAAACCCTGTCTCTAAAAACCAAACCAAAACAAAACGAAAGATTAAAAAGAAAAAAAAATAGTTGGTGGTATCCAGGGATACTTAATATTTTGTTATTTTAGCATATAGTTGTTATAAAAAATAAACCACAGTGAGCCTGTGCCTTACACTCATTAGAAGGGCCATCTTGAAAATGAAACCAAAGACTCATATCCCAAAAGTGACAAGTGCCAGCAAGAATGTAGAGCAACTGGAAGCCTTGTGCACTGTTGCGGAAAGCCAAACGCTGTGTCCACTGTGAAAATAGTAAGGCTACTCCTCAAGATAAGTTAAATAGAAGTACCCCATGGTCCAGCAGTTCTGCTTGTGGGTGTGTGCATGTCTCTGTGTGTGTGTGTGTGTGTGTGTGTGTGTGTGTGTGTGTGTGCCAAGAGAACCAAAAGCAGGGTCTACCTCTACATTTACAGCAGCACAAGTTACAACAGCCAAAAGGATGAAACCACCGAGCTTTCCATCACCAGGCAAACAGACGAGCAAAACTGTGCTGTGTGCATACAGTGGACTGTCGTGGGCTTCTAAAAGGAAGGAGTTTGTGCAATGTGTGTATGCCACAACCTGCATAAACCTTGAGGACGGTCTGCTAAATGAAACAAACCAGTTATAAAAAGACAAATATGGGCGAGGGGGTACTGGAGGGAGGGCTCAGCAATTAAAAGCATAGACTGCCCTTGCAGAGGACCTGAGTTTGGTTCCCAGCCCTCAATGTCAGGTGGCTCAGAACTATATATGACTCTAGCTCTATGGCATCTGACACCCTTTTCTGTGTGTGCACACACACACACACAGACATGCACACACACACACAGAGACACACACACAGACACGCACACAGACACACACATAGACACGCACACAGACACACAGACACATACACAGACACACAATTTTTAAATGATTTTTTATCTATATATTTCCCCCTTCCATTTACACCCTTCAAACCTGTCCATATGCTACCCCCCACTCTGCTCTCTCTCAAATTCATGGTCTCTTTTTAAGTGTTGTTACATTATTATATGTGTGTGTTTCCTAAATACATAGATATAAGCTGCTCATTCTGTATAATGGTACTTGTATGCACATGTTTTCAAGGCTGACCAGACCACTTGGATAACTACTTGGTGTTCTTTTCCTGGGGAAAGGCTAATTTTCCTGTACTTCTTAGTTGCCTATAGTTCTCTGTCTAGGATTGAGCCTCATGAGATTTCCCCATCCACATTCGCATGACTTTCGGTGTTCTCCTTGTTCAGGCCAAGTTTAGGCAGTCGTATTGGTGAGACGGCATGGGTGTAGCTTCTGATATTTATAGGGGGCACAACATCACAGCAAGCTCCCTGCTCTTGTGGTTCCTACAGTCTTTCTGACCTCTGCTGACGATGTCTGAGTGTCAGGTGTAGGAGTTGCGTCGGAGATGTGTCAGTTGGAATGGGGCTCCACAACCCTGCATTTTGATCAGTTGGGGGTTTCTGTAATGGTCTCTGACTGTTGCAAAGAGAAGTTTCCATAATGAGGAAACTTATCTCTGAGCATAAGCAATGTAGTTAGGGATTATGCCAGTTTAATAAAGTGGTGGTTGTAGGTTCTTCAAGATCCATAATTTGATTAGCCCTGGGTACTTGGCTAGGTTTCCAGTACCAGGCATGATTTCTTTCTTGTTCACTGTGTCTTAAGTCAAATCAGAGAGCTTTAGGTTAACTGCCAAGGCATGAATGCCATGATTGCTCCCTTAGACACAGTGCCTAGAGACCCTCAAGCTGGATATGAGCTGATAGCCTCCTCCTGAGGACTGACTTTCATGTTACCACGTAATACCATGCAAGCTTCCAAAGGAGAGAAGCAACCAACAGTCCTACCCAGCTATGACACCCATGAACCACAACAATGACCAGCATGGCATATTAACAAATCTTTTAAAAAGACAAATATCTTTTTAAACCTTTTATATGTGGTACGCAGAGTAATAAAATTCATATTGGTTACCAGGGGCTGATTGGCTAGGATTAGTGCTGGTTAAGATGCATAGAATTTTAGTTTGTAGGGTGAAAAGAGTTCTAGAATTTTGGGTAAGAAAAACAATGCTAGTGAACTCAACTGTGCACTTAAAAGTGGACAGGATGATATGGTATCTGTATTGTACCACATTAAAAATTAAATTTATTTTATCATTGTGTATCTTATGTGTGATATGTCTGAATGTGTGTGAATTAAGGCACGGATGTGCCCGAGGACAACTTTCAGAAGTTAGCTATCTTCTTCCATCTTTATGTGGGTTCTGGGAATTAAACCTAGGTTGTCAGACTTGTATGGCAAGTACCTTTACACACTGAATCATCATGCCTTGCTGACTCTTATCACACCTTAAAGGGCATAGAACACGTAGCTGGAAAGATTGCACAGTGGTTAAGAGCATTTGCTCGTCTTGCAGAGGACCATCATCCAGTTCCCAGTAGCTGCATCAAGTGTCCTACAATTGCCTGTAACTCCAGCTCCCAGGGATCTGATACCCTCTTCTGGCCTCTGTGGGTATACACAAGCACATGCATCTGCATGCACACACACACACAGAGGAATAAATAATATGTGTATTATTAATATATATATATATATGCATATTAAAAGGACACATAACAGAATGTCAAAATACTAAGATTACAGCTCTTGGTTATTACCTTCTTTACTCAGTGTGCTTGTTGCTTTATTTTAAATCAGGATAATATGCCTGACAGTTATGGTTTTTATAAAGATCATATAAAAACAAACAAAAACAATTCTTATGACGATATTTTGATTAGCAGTTTTCACAGCGTTCTAGCATCCCAGGTCTTATACTCATTTCAAGTTTCGCGTCTTATTTCATAATGCAATGCTCCTAAAGGTGCCTCAGCCAAAGCTTATGACCACTTCAAAGGATATGTATGCCAAACCCCCTCAATTTGGGTTATACACCTTATAATTTGGCTCTAGGAAACAGCAAATAAACAGTTTTTATGAAGACTCTTGATGGTCAAAGATTCTAATTATTATGTGGTTTAGCATTAATTGAGGAAATATAAATCCAGGATTCTCATGTTCCTGTTCAAAGAGCTAGGAGACCAAGAGAAAAGGGTTAATGTCAGTTGAATGGCAAATAACTGTCAGACCCCAGAGTAAGCATGCTAGCTGTGCTATTTCAAAATATACTTCTCTATCCTTACTTGTATAGAGTTCATGATAAATGATACATATTTAATGCACATTTATGTTAATTATATGACTTGGTCAAACAAGTAAACTAGACTGTGGGGGGTGATTAGCACCATTTTAGAGATGAGGACACAGGCAGTCAGGCAAGCAGTAAGCAATCAGAACTTGGATGAAAAAGGTATAGCATTTTCTCATGCTTTCCTTTTCTGAATCGGTCTCATGGGAGCAGAATTTCATCTCTGTGCCCCCTTATCTTGGCTCTTTTTAATTGTTTTAATAGGCGAGAAGTCTGAGCATCTTGGCAGCCTGGCATTCTGATGATGTGTGGGCAGAACAACACACAAGCTGCTCCCTGCTTTTACTCCTGAATCATTCAAATAACTGTGAATGAATATAGTTTTCAAATCTTTAGGGTTTAGCCATGTGGTGGTGGCACACACTATTAATCCCAGCACTCAGGAGGCAGAGGCAGGTGGATCTCTGTGAGTTCAAGTTCAACCTCGTCTACAAATGAGTTCTGGAACAGCTAAGGTTACACAGAGAAACCCTGCTTGAAAACAAATTAGTTTTTAATTCTTAAATTATGTTCATTCATTTTATTTTATGAGTATTTTGTCTGCATTTATGTGTGTGCACCACATGCATGCATGGTACCTACAGAGACCAGAGAATGCCAATACAGAGACCTGGAATTGGCATTATGGTTATGAACCATCTGGTGTGGGTGCTGGGAATGGAACTCAAGTCCTCTGAAAGAGCAATGAGTGCTCTTAACTGCTGAGTCATTGCTCTGGGCCTTTGAATGAATTTTTTTTTTTTTTTGGTTTTTCAAGACTGGGTTTCTCTGTAGCTTTGGAGCCTGTCCTGGAACTAGCTCTTGTAGACCACGCTGGCCTTGAACTCACAAAGATCCGCCTGCCTCTGTCTCCTGAGTTCTGGGATTAAAGGCATGTGCCACCACCGCCCAGCATGAATGAATATTTTTAACATTACTAGCCTACAGGGACAAAGAGAGTAAGAAAGTAGACAATAGCAGATGAAGGATATCAACATATTTTTTGGAAGATAGAATACCATAGTTGAACTAAGAAAGTTGAATTCTAAATACTTATAGAAGGGTATAACAAGAATACTTTCAGATGCTGGGCAGTGGTGGTGCATGCCTTTAATTAATTCCAGCACTCAGGAGACAGAGGGAGGCAGAGTTTGAGGCCAGGCTGGTCTACAGAGCAAGTTCAGGACAGCCAGGTGTATGCTGAGACTGCTTGTTTGTTTCCCAGCCACTCAGACCCAAAATAATCACACAGAAACTACATTAATTGCAATGCTGCTTGGCCAATGACTCTAGCATATTCCTAGCTAGCTCTTACATCTTAAAATAACCCATTTCTATTATTTTATATTTTAACACGAGGCTCGTGGTTTACTGGTAAGGTTCCATCCAGTGTCTGTCTCCTTCAGTAACTACATGGCATCTCCCTGACTCCTCCTCCTTTCTCCCAGCATTCAGTTTAGTGTTCTCACCTAGCTCTATTCTGCCCTGCCACAGGTCAAAGCAACTTCTATATTAAACAATGATAATAGAACATATTCACAGCATGCAGAGGGGAATCCCACATCAGCCAGGACTTTTACACAGAGAAACCCTGTCTCAAAAAGGCAAACAAAAACAAAAAAACAAAAAAAAAAAAGAATACTGTAAGAGACAGGAAAGATTTGCTGCATAACACCAAGGCATTGAGAACTAGGGCTAGCAGATGCTACAGAGGCAGAAGTGCTGTGGGGTGTGGAAGATGAGGTTAGGTTGGTGGAAGGTCTTCAGAGGAAGTTAAACCACTGATAGGTTCTTTTCCCTGGCAGAATCCTGAACATTGACTTATTTTCTGAAAAAGTAGAACCAGAGATGTTGGGGAAGAAAACAGAGATTATATTAATTGTGCTCATGTGGGTCCTAGGGATCCAAACTCAGATCCTCATGTTTACGCAGTGGACACTTTACTTGCTGAGCCATCTCCCAGCCCTAACGTCTTCCTTCCTGAATCCCTGGAAGTACTGGAGACTGAACTCAGGACCTCCTGCATGCTAAACCAGCACCCTACTACTAAGTTGTGGCCTCAGCCCTCATAGAATTAATGTATAAAACTGGGAAAACTCTCTCAGAAAACATAACAGAAGCAAACAATAAGAGGAAAGATATTAGAGGGTAAATCCATAACTAGATGAACAGGCGTTCTAGAAATGGGAAGACATGGATGAAAGGAAACTATTAAAGAGACATTCAGCTCTCCAATAACACAATAAAAAGGAAGTGGGGGAGAGGCAAGAGATGTCGGTGAAAGGTGTGAGTCTCCAGAGTGATAGAGGCTGCTGAGGGCCCAGGATAATGATGGGAAGGCGACAAAATGTCAGATACCACTGTGTCATCACAACATTTCTACACACATGTAGATAAAGATAGAACAGTCTTGATGGTAAGAGGCAGGAAAGAGGAAGAGGTCCCCGTGCCATTTACCTTTCTGTTGCTATCAGAAGACACACTGAACTGAAGAAGACAGTTTATAGAAGAGTTTATTTGGGGCTCCCAGTTTCAGGGGTGAGTCCATGACCATCACACCTGAAGCCAGGCAGCAGGCAGGCAGCCATGGCACTGGAGTAGTGGCTGAGCGCTTGCTTACATTTTGATCCACAGTAAAGGGCAGAGAGAACTAACTGGGAATGTCCCAGACTTTTGAAACCCTAAATCCAATCCCCAGTAATTCACCTCCTCCAACAAGGCCTCACCTCCTAATTTTTCCCAAGCAGTTCCTCCTAAGAGTGACAAAGTATTCACATCTATGAGCCTATGGGGACCATCGTTCTCGTTCACACATCACCGTTGCTTATACAATAGTGGCAATAAGAGTTGGAACTTGCTATGTAGACCAGACTAGCATCAAACTTGTAAAGATCTACTTGCTTTTGCCTCCTAAGTGCTGATATTAAAGGTATGGGTCACCATGACCAGCCCATTTTTTAGTAATGAGTATATGTGTGTCTGAGTGTAGGCTTGTGCATCTGAGTGCAATACCGGAAGAGGCCAGAATAGGGCATGGGATCACCTGGAACTGGAGGTGAAGGTAGCTGTGAACCGCTCAATGTGGGTGCTGGGACCAGAACTCCCATCCTCTGCAAGAGCAGTACAGGTTCTTTACTGTGGAGCCCTCTCTCCAGCCCCAAGAGTTGTATATTTCTTAGCAGTAACATTGGTCACCAGGAGACAATGAAGCAAGTATTTTTATAATTCTGAGAGAATTTTTTTAAATATTCTGTCTGCATGTGTGTCTGCATGCCAGCAGAGGGCACCGGATCTCATTACAGATGGTTGTGAGCCACCATGGAGTTGCTGGGAATTGAACTCAGGACCTTTAGAAGAGCAGCCAGTGCTCTTAACCGCTAAGCCATCTCTCCAGCCAAAAAATATTTTTTTAAACCTAGATCTTTACTCAGCCATATTATCAGTCAAGTCTGGGGAATAAATAAAGATCTTTCCTGACAATGCAATGATTAAAAAAGTGTCTCCTCATATATATATATAACTTTTTTCTGGGTACTGCCAAATGATGCATTTCACTAAAACCAAACAGGAAGGTAAAGGCCTCAGGGAACAGGGTGAACCTAGGGAAGAATGAAAAGCAAGTCCTAAGACGCCATTCCACAGCCAGCCCAGGGACAGACCAGTCAGCCTGGAGGATAAATACTCCTGGGAAAGCTTTTCGATTAAGCCCGGTGGGAAATCTGTGATGCTTGACTGCACTGAAAGGAGCTTAAACATTTTTACATTTCTCTTTTAGATTCTGAAAGAATAAATGGTTAATAACATTAAAAGTGGCAAATCAAAAACTAGGGTATTTATTCCAAGAACAAAAACTACAGACCAGGAAATACAATTGTAATGTGAATAATTCACTTAAAACAAGCCACACTTATAAAGTCATAAGGCTAGAAGCATCTGCTTAATAAAAAACATGGAATGTTAATATCGAGAGGCTAAGGGGAGGGAAATACAAAACTGACTCCTCTGTTAGGTCTCACTTAACATTTGAAAATCAATAAATTGCAGTATAACAGTGTAAGAAATTTTTTGAGCAGGATTTCTTGAATTCCAAGCTCATATCAAACTTGCTACAGAGCTGAGGATGACCTTGAACTCCTGCCCCTCTGCTTCCCTTTCCTCGGTTCTGTGGTTATGGTCAACATCAGCACACCTGGTTTATGTGGCAATGGGGATCAACCCTGGGGCTCTGCCCATGTTAGGGAAGCATTTACCAAATAACGAAAGTCCTCATAACTGTCTGATTTAGGAAAATAAACAGAAGCAATGAAACATTTCAAAGGATGCTTCAGGCTCTGGGAGCACCTTCTCTACCCTCAACCTCCCCACCCCTCAACCTCACCCCTACTTTAAAAAAATCATTTTGAGCATGACCATGGTAGTAGTTCTACAAGACCTTGTACTTTGGTAAACATTTAACATGTCAAAGAAACAGGAGAGAGAATGAATGCCTTGAGGAGCTATCGAGACCAATCATATATAATGTGATATGTATATACCATCACTTTATATGTACATATAAATGGCATCACATTATGTACACACACACAGAGCTATCTGAAAATAATACAATAAAAACTAGACTGTTTTATTTGAGACATCACAAATGAAATTTGTGTTTGGCCTATGACAAGCATTGTCATCATAGAGAAGAACTGACTCAAATTTTAAAATTGTGAGCTACATCAATGCCATAGAGGCTCCGGAACCTCCATAAGATGTAATCTCATGGTCAGTGCCATAAGACTATCTTCTATATGGAACTGGGAAATTTAGGCTCCTTTCTTTTACTTACTGGCCAGGTGTCTCTAGCCCTCTCATTTCTTCTTATTTTCCCCAGATGCCATTACAGTGAATAATATCCAAAAAGAACTGCTTCCTGCTAAATGCTTCTCAATTGCAAGTATGTCCCAGTGCATTTATTAGGAATGATTCCATCTCTTTTATTAAACTATAAAAGCTTTAAAAGTACCAATTGTGTCTTTGCTCCTGAAACTTTTCACACACTATGACTACCATGCTCTACTTTTAATGGCTACTACGTAAATGATACTTATTTGATGATTGGTATCACAACAAGGATGTCACTAAATATTCTTATAATCCCCTCTTTGGAAATGAGAAAATTCCTTACTCTCAAGGAGGATTCTATTTTCATAGAAAATTTATAATTAAGTTGGAGCTAAAGGACAATGGGAATGTTTTCTTCCTGAGCAGTTTTAATGATTTGCTGTTCTATAAAAAGTGACGATTTTCTTTGTGAGACAGGTCTCACAGTTGTTCTTTTCTTTTGCGGGACCCTGGCAGCTTGCTGCGGGTCCCCAAGACCACGCGGGCACTGAGGGTCCCCGAGACCAGCCATGTGGCGGCAGGGAAGGGAGGGCTGGGGGGAGGGCTGAGAGCAGCCAGTCCTAGGCAGAGATGGCTGCCAGTCTCCGAGCTCCAGGCAGGGAGACATGTGGTGGCGGAGGCGGTGGGCGGGAGTGAGAGAGACACCATGTAGAGTAAAGTTAAACATTTATTAGGGGAAAGGGAGAAGGGGAGGGGGGAGAGGAGAGAGAGAGAGAGAGAGAGAGAGAGAGAGAGAGAGAGAGAGAGAGAGAGAGAGAGAG